>JASGAU010407917.1:0-14859 GCA_030220045.1 Australoheros facetus
TTTAGATGTGTCCCTGATCCAACACACCTGAATCAAATGGCTGAATTACCTCCTCAGTATGCAGTCAAGTTCTCCAGAGTCCTGCTAATAACTTCTATATGTAATAATAGGAGGTAGGAGGTAATTCAGCCATTTGATTCAGGTGTGTTGGATCAGGAACACATCTAAAACATGCAGGACACCGGCCCTCGAGGCCTGGAGTTGCCCACCCCTGGTCTACAGCATGCATTTAAATTTATTTCAGCCTCATCTTTTATCATTCACTCAGATATTCACATCATCAGAGCTGTAGCTAAACCTGCTTCCTGAAATAGGGCCTAGGTGCCAGCACAACACACAGAGCTGTTCATACTGTAATAAAGTCCGATGATATGGAGAGAAAATTGACTCAAAATATCTGTCTGTAATGCTGGATTTGTAATTTTTTGTAGCTGGGTCATCTGAGTTTTATTCGGAGCCTAGGGGTTTTCCCGGTGAACTTATTTCACTCAATACTTGTGGCAAAGTGGCAAAGACGATTTTCTTTGCCATTTTGGCACAAGTATAGAGTGAAATAGGTTCGGGAAAAGGAAAAAAAAATACTAGACTCCGAACAAAACTCAGATGACCCAGCTTCACACCAGCATTTAAACGCACCATGTACACACGGCTCTGGGAGCTCTCCCGAAGCTGAAATGCGTCTCAAAAAACTTTGTGCACTCGTAACCTGATTTGTGCGTCACTGTCGTTTTGTCCGTGGGTATCAGGTGATTCGTGTTCTTGTATTTAACGGTTTGTATGCGTACTTTTATTTTGTATTCGTAATTTCTCAATATTTGTTTTATTATATTATATCATATTACCAGAAGTTAGGCACAAAACGTTGTTTACAGCTTACAAAAAATTACAAATCCAGCATTACAGACACACAGATATTTTGAGTCAATTTTCTCTCCATACGATGGTCAGTCCTCAGAGCACGCAGTCAGCAGTTTCCATCAGGACTGCTTTCTGGGACAGAGGAGTTTCAATGACAACTACTAAGAAAGCATTCATGAAACAAATACTTGGTTTAACTGAATAATAAAAAGTTGACACTGCGGGCAGTTCCATAATAAAGATTCACTGGACATCAATGAACAGAGGTGGGGCAGAAACCTCTGCAGTGTCTCACAACCCAGAGCTGATTCACAAAGATGATTCACTTCTCATCTGGGCCTTTGCTACCTTACTCTGCAAACCTAACCTGCTGCGTTTACTGACCAATCAATGTCCAGAAAATAGCATCACTATTCCTAGAAGATCCCTCGGACCTCTTTGTGCCTCGAAGGGTCTAAAGTTTTTTTTATTGTTTATAGCACAATAAAACAGCATCAGTTTAAATGTGCTATAAACAACCAAACAAGCACACCTACATTCCAGGTCTGCAAAACACCTAAAAATCTGCTAAAGGTGTGTTTCTGTGTTAACAATGGCACTGATACATTCACGGTATTGGTGAGACTGGCCTAGTACTTTTTTTGGTATAACAAACTTTGCAGTCTGACAGTCGTTCGTCTTTATGCTGGTGCACTTAAACTCGAGTGCAGTGCAAACACCAGAGCCTGGAGCTAGAGCTATGCAGCCCTCTGTGGCAGCTTTCTGAGCAGACCCGCGGCTCTCGGCACTACTTACCCGCCTGTGTGTCCCTGTTCGTCCGATTGAGCAGGCGCACCCCGGGAAAGCGGCTGCTGATGGAGCCCTCCGCTCCCTTCACCCTCTCCGCTCGGTACCTGGCCATCTGCAGCTCCAGCAGCTTGATCTTCCTCCTCAGGAACTCGTTCTCCTTCTGGCTCCGGGACATTTCCAAATGAACCACCGCGTATCCATCGTCCACAACTTTACAAATTTCTGCGACGGCCGCGTTGGCCAGCACCTCCATGATGGAGGCGATCTGAGAGTGGAAATCCACGGCGGTCGACATCTTCACAAACTCGGACTCTCTGGCAGAAGATGGTGCCTGTCCTTAATGACACTGACCGTCCTTTAGCTGCTATCTGAGATGCATAACAAGGACGTTTTGACTGTTTAAAGATAGCAGGAAACTTATCGACAAAGATCCAGAGTGGTTGGATAAGAGGGATGCTGTTTGGAAGCGTTAACCTCGACGGTGGCTTCCAGGAGGAACAGCGAGCGTCGCACCACAGCGCTCCCAGCGGTCAGGAGTGGACTCACACTTTAGGCTGATAGGTCAGTGACAGCATTCAATTGACTGCAAAGTCAGGTTGCGTTCATGTGTTCATGCTCGTACGTGCATGAACACATGAATAGCATGAGAAGATGGTGAGAACGTTATGAAGGTGAGAATGAGGAAACATGGATGCTCTCACGTTCACTGAACAAACTCAGGTCCCTTCAGCAGCTCTGTTCCTGATGAAACTGAAATCCAGCATCAGATAAATGTGCAGCTCCCGTGCTTTGGAATAATGATGATGACAGTCGTGATGGTGGCCAGAACACATATTCAAATGTTAGTAGTAGGTATGTAAATTTAACTGTGTTAACTTAAGACAGCAAAAACCAAAAAGCCCAATACCTCTTTTCTATATGTAAGATGCTTCGACATTGTCCATCTGTCCATGGATGAACTTCAGTCACTTCACTTCTTGAGATGGAGGTATGACCAGGCTGCACCAGCTACAACCTAGAACCTTGAACAACCTTGAACTAGAAACCTTCAACATCAGCCAAACAGCCATGGAGACTTCCTTTTGCTACAGTAGATTTTACGTTACTGAAAAAGGAAAACAAGGATGGGGCTTCTGTTTTGTATTCAGTAAAATATTGATCAGTGTTACAGTTATGTCCAAATCTGTGCAGGTGCATCAAAGACTACAGCCAGTCAAACCAGGACAGCATTCAGTGCTCCAGAGTTTCCTGTCAAATCAGGGAAAATTAATTATGTGTTTTAATTATATGCAGGAGAGATGCTCACAATGCTTTTAGCTGTGCAGTGTGTTGAAGACACAAGAACATTAAGATAATTTGCTCAGATTCCAGGTCATCATTGACTGGATTGCAGCAGACAGCAGAGCCTAAACTCTAACAGAGATTCAGGAAAGACCGCAGAGGCAGTATGACTACAGCTCCCTTCTTATGGACAACAGCACATTGCAGAGAAAAGGGAATCGACAGGGTAGATGGACTGCAAACCCCCACCGAAATGGTTTCCGTAGATCCGGTTATTAACTTAGAAATAAAGAGCATCATAATTCATCAAATTAAGGGAAGGTGGAAAAGCAATGAGAGGAAGAGAGGAAAGAACAGTGGGTTTACAAGATCCAAAGGAAAACAGGAGAAATGAGAACCATGGGACAGAACAGGAGGGAGGAGGTGGTCGTCACAGCGGTTTAAACAGTGCATTATTCATGACAGGAGAACAGATGCAGAGGGATGAAGATGAAACTAGAACATGTTTTACCACGCTGCCGAGGCGAGCCATTTACAGCCACAGCAAAGAAAGAGCTCAGAAAGTTAAAGCCATCATATCTCATTATTTAAGGAACACTCATGTGTTTGATACAACCTGACAGGTTTTTCTGTTTGAGCGACATTCCAGTCCACCCTCCATACCGATTGGTGGCGATAATGCATCATTTTGACGTTTACCAACCGCCAGTAAAACTCAGTAATAGAACAAGCAGATCAACACTCGTAACGCGCGTTTCACAAGAGCACGTTAAATCTCGCGTTAAATCTCCAGAAGCAAGCAGGCTGTACAAGGTCAGTGGCGGCGGCGTGCAGAGCGACGTCTGCGGGCAGGACTTTCTAGAAGCAGCGGCTCAGCTCTGCGGGCAGGATTTGGATTTTCCAGTAAATCCTTTAAAAAATGGCCAGAGGAAGTCGCAGTCGCCCCTCAGCTTCAGCCGGGTGAGCACAGTCGCAGTAACTCCGTCTCAGGCATTAGAATAAACTGGGTTAGGCATTTCTTGAAATATTATCGCAAAGTAGCGCAAACTTAGCCCACTCTGAGACTAGAGTCCTGCATGACGTCAGAAGGAGAGCTGGTTTTGTCAGGGCGATGATGATCACCTCTGACAGAACTGTACTCGAAGTTATTTTGCATCACAGTCTGAAACTGTGCATGCCTAAGGTGAAGTCAGGTCACGGTAAGGTCACCAAAGCAGGGTCTTCTTCTGGGCCCTGCTGCAGGACGCATGTTGACGCACGTGTCAGCGCTGACCAGGGGGGAGAAGAGTCATTTTAATCAGCTCCGTCCGTCTGTCATCATCACAGGCAGCATTAAAGTTTGATAGAAAATATATAAAAATTTTTTATGTCTGCTGTCATCATTTACACAACTTGAACTGTAATCAGATGCAGCTGAATCCTAATTTCACATTTGATTTAAAATCTAATTATTCAACTCCAAAAGGCAGGAGACAGAAAGTGAAGATAGAATCTGCAGAAACTGATAGACCTGAGATATTAGTGACCCGGGGCAGGGCTGCCCTCGGGTCAGTTTTTGCTGCAGTTTGTGAGCATTTCATTGT
This sequence comes from Australoheros facetus, assembly GCA_030220045.1. NCBI lineage: Eukaryota > Metazoa > Chordata > Actinopteri > Cichliformes > Cichlidae > Australoheros > Australoheros facetus. The sequence continues at coordinate 4,512 of JASGAU010407917.1, forward strand.
TTGAATAATTATTCAGTAAAAATTGAATCTATTGATTCCAACCTCACCTTGCATTTTTATATGGAATTTCATTATTTCTACCATTACTGGATACCAATGCTCACTGAGATTTAAAGAGAAATGCTTCTATGTTCCCAGTTTAACTATTTCTAATCTCAGTTTCACTTTTAAATAAAAAACACAGATTGTGACAAATGATTAACTGATCATGATGGGATGAGCTGGGGAATGACTGGAGCCTGAACTGGATTCTGGGCTTTATTCAGTCTGAATCAGTGATCCTAATCCATTTTGGATCCTCCAAGATCCTGACATTGTTCCATCAATGACCTTTCACAACATGATAAATGACTGGTTGGCTGGTTGGTTTTGGAATTGATCCCAGGTCCTCACAGTAGACGATGTAATGCCCCTTTAAGCCTTTCAAATGCACAAATAAAATACCTTTTTCCTTCTGTCTGTAGCCCATCTTCATCCCATGCTCCAGCTCATCCACCCCCTGCCTCCTTGGCCCCAGCTCCTGTTCAGTCCCAGGGGCCAGGACTCATGGCCCAGATGGCTACCACAGCTGCAGGGGTAGCAGTAGGCTCAGCTGTGGGCCACGTGGTTGGCAGTGCTCTCACAGGGGCATTCAGTGGGGGTAGCGGCAGCAGTCCAGAACCAGCCAAGCCTACATACCAGGTAAGAGCTGGCCTGTGGTGAGTAAAGAAGATCAGGATGGCTGGATGTCTCTTAGTTGTAAATAACACCCTGTTGTGTTCAGCGAGAGGATACCCAGCAAGGCTGACTTGAACCTCTAATGTTGCATTGGCTTTGGTTTGAAATGCCACATGTGAAGTTTCTTTCCTTGATGTTCTCACTTTAGGAGCCCCCCCGGTCTGCTCCAGCCCATCCAGGTCCCTGTCACTTTGAAGTCAAACAGTTTCTGGATTGTGCCACCAACCAGGCAGACCTCACTTTGTGTGAGGGCTTCAATGAGGCACTCAAACAGTGCAAGGTCTCCCATGGTGAGTCTCTGGTAAAGGATGCATAGGGCCTGAGAGCAAGCCCTAAAGCCTTGCTACAGCCGTCCATCATTCCTAATGTGACACACATGATCAGCAGGGGTGGGCAGTTAATCCAAAATAAACTAAAACCAACATCCAGAACTAACTGACATAATCTGGCCCATGTTATTATTGTTGTTGTTTTTTATTATATTAATACTTCCCCCATTAGGTACAGTCCCCTTTAAAACACAGTACCATGTGTGTCACGTTCATTAATAGTAATTGAGGGAAAATGTTCAATATTCATTGAATATTGAACAAATGTTCAATATTCATTGAACATTTTGTGGTGAGTAAATAAAATAGTAAATAGTGATTTTGATTTGAGGTCATATCACCCAATGATGATCAGTGCAATCCAATTTTAGCACTCAGTGTTCACCCATGTGTTTTTTGTTTTGTTTTGTTTTTTGTTTTTTTCTTTGTGGCTGTCCAGGTGTGACATCACTGGTGTGATGAACGGACGGCCGCTGTTATGATGAACGTCACATGACTCAGATATGTGAACACTGCACCTCAGGCTGTGAGCATGGAGACTGTTTTGTGGACTTCCTGTAAAATGTATGAAATGTTTTTGCTGTACAGTGATTAAATCTTTAATAAATAGCTGCTATCTACTTCATCACCCAGCAGCACGTGTTTGTCTTCAATCTTATAACGACCTTTCCTCTGTCCTACTTTCCAAACTGAAACGGAAGAAAACAAATGCTTCACAATGTTCTGCCTTAAATGTAATTAAAGCTAATTTGAAACCTGTCAGAATTAGCATAAGTATTAGTATAAGTACTAGTAAGTTTTCTTTTTTAATTTCTTAATTAAGCACAATTATGGCCAAAAATATGTTGTATAAGGGAAGTGGAAATGAAGGATAAATGAACTGGCCTACATCAAATGTGGCTTGAATATTATAGAAATGTCAGAGGGATTTTAGCATGAAACCTCTATTTTAAATTTTACCAAGTATTTTTTTTATTAATGTTACACATGTGGCATCTGCAAAAAAATTATTTGAAAATTTTGGCCCTTTTGACTGTTTTAATTGTGGAGAGAGCTGTCCTGATGGGCACAAATGAAGTGACAGGTGAGCGTTCTCTGATCAACACAGGAGTTGCGTTGATGCGTTGCTATAATGAACTGCAACAGCAAATGAGGATTCTGTGTGTTCTAAGGTTATACAGAGGTCACATGGAAAACAGTTCTTAATGCATCCTCACTATGCAGTAACAGTGCTTAATGTTGACCCCCCAACGCTGGCCACACAACTGCTTTCAAAAGAAGAGTACGGGCAGAGACGCGCAAAGTATGGTAGCTTTAAACTCCAAAACTGTGAAAAGACTTATATTGACTTACTCTGTTATAACCTCTTGTAGATAGATGTATTATAGAGGGTGATAGCATGTAGTAAGATTTCCTTGTGGTAGCAGAGCTGAACTGGTTTGTTTCACTGCCTGTGCTGCCTGTCATGTAAGTGGTACAGAGCATGATCTGGATGATGGATAACAGTTTGTTCAGCGACCTCCTCTACACCACAGCTTGAAAAGTGTCCAGTTTGCAGCCAATCACAGAGCCAGCCTTCCTAATCAGTCTATCGGTATCAGCAAAGTACACTGTGCTCGCCACAGCTAAGTGAAAATCTCCATGTTTTTTCTTGTAAAGATTGAAGAATCTCAACTCCCTTAGGAAACAGAGCATGCTCATTCCATTGTTGTTTACAGCCTCTGTGTTGGTCTTTCACTGCAGCCTGTTGATGTGGATGCCCAGGGACTTGTGCTGTGCCACATCAACATCCTGTCTCAGGGTAGATGCAGATAATGTAGCCATGCTCTCCTTTCTGAAGTCGATCACCATCTCTCTGGTCCTTTTCACATTCAGAAGCAGATGGCTGCTTCCAGAACATTTTGCCAACTCATCATGATCTTTATTATTATAATTAGTATTAGTAGTAGCATTATACTACACTGCATTTTATCATTCAACTGCTGAAAAAATAATTTCTGAAAAAAGGGATAAATAAAATATTTCTCATCAATCATCTCACTAGTGCTCTGCACTTCTCTTCCTGCCCATCACTGTTACAACCACTGCAGAATTGTCCAAGTATTTCTATAGTTGGCATTTAAATGTTGTAAAAAAAAAAATGCAATGTGAATGCATAATTATCTGCATATTTATATTTAGTTACTTTTATTTAATCAGGAAGTCCCAGAAAGAGAGTCTCTTTGAATAGGGAGATCTGGCCATGGTAGCAATCATATAAACATAAACATTTCAAATGCAAATATATTTATATATCTATGGTGTTTCCATGATCAGAAAAGGTGTTCTTGAAAGAGTAGTTGTAAAACAGCTAACTGATCATCTGCAGAGGAACGGTTTATTTGAAGAGTTTCAGTCAGGTTTTGACAAGGCAAACACGGATAAGTGTCAGGTGTTATGCCAGGTTAGGTGTGAGGAAGTTAGAGAAGCCATAGGCAATGTTGATGACTGAACAAAACAGTGGTGCCGGTAATTATACAGACTGCAGAGGACAATTCCTAGGGTTGTAGAATAGGTAGACAGCCACAGTATTATGTTATTTGGTGTATGATGAGAAGAATGAATGGTTTGAGAAGGAATTGGGAAATACCAATGTCACCTCAAAAGAATAAAACTGCCTTAATGATATAAGCAAGGCAACACTTTTGTCTGAGACATTAGTGAAGAGCCATAGGTAAGAAAAGCTGACAGATATAAGTAAACATACAAACATACTAGAATTTGATGACAACACATCATCAAATTCTAGAGTAACTGTAACAGAAAGGCAGTTTAGATTTTCCTATTGAAGTTAAGGAGAACAATTGCAAATGCACATCAGACCTGTGCTGGGAAAGATGGTATCTGCTTCATTATGTGAGAAGGCATGAGTAACAGCTAGCATGCGGCAGTTCTGAGCTCAAGAAAACAAGCAGAGTACCATCTATGTGGAGCCCATCTGTCTTTGTTTTAAACATGGTGAAGTCAGTCAGATCCTTCAAATTACAGATCAGTTGCACTCACGTCTCAGTTAGAGTCAGTGAGATAATTGAACAGACACATGAATGAACTTACCACAGGAGAACTAAGACAGGAGGATGGAACACAGAGGGAAGAATTCCTAATAAGAATCCCTGAACTAATAACAGGGATAGCAGTAAGAAAGAATACATGAAGCAAATGTAAACATGAAACAAAACTTACAAACACTGGGCCAAGTGACCCAGGACCACAGGCCAAAGGACACACTGTGGAAGAGCCAGAGATTAATAATAACTAATGATTAAATGCAGAGTAATGGATAAACTCTTGTGAAATTAGGCTATTACAAGAAATCAGTGTGTTATAGTTGAGCCTGTCTAAGACTTTCAGTGTTGGTGACTTTTCTGTGCGTTCAGTAAAAGCCTCAAAAATTAAACTTCTGTGCTCATAGAACCAGGACCTGGAGATTTTCCACAAGGCATGTGGATTTATCCAGTTCATTAATAGACAGTTAATTGGGCTTTGAAATTTTCCTCAATTATATCTAAAAAAGCTTCACACTCATTTCAAGAAAACTGTATAGAACTGTAACCTTGGTAATATGATTATCAAGCTTGTGAAAGCTCCTTTTTCTCCTCCTAAAAATTCTCATGTCCAGTTTTTGTTTGTTGTTAGATTTTTTTTTTTTCAGTCTAAGCAAAGAAATAGGTTGGAAAGATTCAAGTTTGAAATATCCACACAGTTTATTTCCACAAACAGATCTGAACTTACATCTCAAAACACTGTCACATTTGAAAATTTATAGTAAAAATTGATTAAAATTATTGACCTATGCAAAAAATACAAAATTATGTCTCATTAAGCAATCCTCTTGGTAGAGTTCATGTTTTGTTATTTTATATGTATTTAGTTTATTATTGCACAGTACTGTAATACTCTATGCCTTATACCTATACATATGTACCTCTACATGACTGTATATGGTTATTTTGTTTTGGTCATACTGTTTACAGAATAATATTGTAAATCTTTAACTCACAGTTTAATAAATAATATAAAACACAAAGTTTGTTTCCTGGTTTGTCGGCAGCGGCTCCTGAAACGCAGCTGTGACGACACTTCCGTTTGATCCTGCGCAGCCACGTCCTGTCATCTGTGTGGAGACCTCAGTCACTAAGATGCCCTTCATCGAGCTACAGAGTAACCTTCCAGCCAGCGTGTTCTCGGAGGACTTCCTAAAGCGGCTGTGTTCCAGCACCGCGGCAGCTCTGGGAAAACCAGAGGACGTGAGTATCCCCCGCTTCAGGAAGCTGCGAGCCCTGCGCAGCGTTCCGGTGTAACACGCGTGAATGCCGGTGTTGTGCCAAAAAGTGATCGGCTGCCATAAAGTGATTTTCGATGTTTCTATGTGCTTTTATGTGTAATGTATTTGCTTATATTGATGAATAGAGTGTAGTCAATAGGATTTATAAAGGGCTTAAATATAAAATGAAGAAAAGACCTGTTTTTCAAGTATGTTTACAACTCTGCATTATTGCATGTACATTATAATAAATCCAGTCCTCTTTGGTCACTTAAAATATCTTATTAGAGTGTAATGTTATATTTGTTCTGATTTCTGCTGCCCTCTTGGCCAGATTTCTCTTCTGACCAATCAGTTTTTACCCTGATATATAAATGTCGCTGGCAAAAACGGATTGCAGCTTCTATTGTGACAGAAATGTTGTTTCTCACTCAAAATGACTTGATATCATTCACGAGAGAAATGTTTGACATATTTTTCACAGATTATAGGTCAGCAAGTCATTTACAACAGTTTAAATCATTTTCTGGCAATCACTTTTTGGCAGACGATCACTTTTTGGCACAACACCTGCATGGGAGGCTCACAGCGGGGTCCAGCGCTAGCATCCCCCAGGGTATCTCTCCGGTATCTGGGGTCACTCACCCTAACACCGGCAGTCAGGATCAGCGCTCACTCCAAGCTCGCTAAATTAAACCAGGGTTTCCTAATCTAGGGGTGAGCGCGTTCACGCGGAAGGGGCGTTGGGGCAGGTCTAACGAATCACAAACATGGATCAGAGTCCGGCAGCAGCGCGGCAGGTCTCATACAAGAGGTAAAGCAACACAGGTGTGTGTGAGGGGAAAAGTCATGTTAAAAGTGTACTCTTTAAGCTGCTGCTTTAATAAAGTTTAGCCCGTTTGAACGTCAGCTGTGTGAGTCAGACTGATCAGTATCACAGCTGTCTCTGAGGCACAGGATAAAAGAGTATTTCATTAAACTAATGTTTAAAAGAGTGTTGGTTTGAATTCTTCCAGCTGCAGCCACGGTGGACTTTAAAGATTGAAGAATAAAAAGAGAAATTAAACGTAGGTAAGCAAATGTGACAGTAGGTCAGTGAGTACACAGCTGCTCTGTTAGATCATCGATGAGGCTCTTAGAACAATAAACCTGGGTTGAAACTGTTGACAGCCAGCAGGTATCGAGGAATAAAGGTGCTTTATAAGAATCTACTTTTGACCCTGTTACTCTGCGAGCACAGAAGTCTAGGCAATCTTCCAGGAATGGTGACACTATTTTCTGGAGAACTGAGGCAGTGATTTCATATCTGTTGATCTCTGGGGGGTCTGTACTACAATGCAGGATTTTGGCTTATCCAGGTAACTTCAGGGTTAATCTGGGTTTTCTGTACATAAAAGTGGTTCACTTCTTACCAGGGTAACTCTCTATGGTAAGTTAAATTAGAGCTCAACAGGTAAGAAATCACTGCCTACTGACCAATCAGATCTCTAGAAAACAGTGTCACCATACCTGGAAGATCCCTCAGACCTGTGCAGAGAGAGCAGGAGTGTCTGAAGTCTTTGTATTTTCCTGAGGGTCAGAGGATCCAGATATCCTGGGTTTGCTGAACATGCTTTGTAGTGCAGGGCTCAGGTTAGGTTCATCGCATATAATAATAATAACGCATTAGTCTTATATAGCACTTTTCTAGACACCCAAAGACGCTTTACAATTTCATGCACATTCACACGTCAATCATACTTGGTGGTGGTAGGCCACAATGTTACTCTGATGTCAGTATTATTTTCCAATAATGCAAATTATGCTGATTAAAAGACCGATAATACATTTCAAATAAGTATGAGTGAACGAGACATGCAGGTAAAACAAGTGTTTCCATCGACCTGACTGGTGGGCTCACGGGGAAGGCACCCACTTATGATTTCTGTCACAGAAACACAAAGACAGGAGTCCAGTCAGATGGCTGTTTTTAATTTGAAATGTATCAAAATCATTTTAATCACCCTAATTTGAATTAGCTGAAGATAATATTTACATGTATAGAATTTTTTTGTTGTTGTTTTCTTTTAGCGTGATCTTTATTCCTGTCAAATCTACTGAGATCCTGGCAGAGAGGTGACTACTCACTGAAAATGACAAATCAGGGGATGCAGCATCTGGAACATGGGGAGTGGATAATGTCTCACCAGTTAACCTGAAAACCATAAACTGGAATGCCGATCACCAAGCCAGGATAAATGGGAGTGTTAGGTCAGCTAGAGCATCCAGCGTAAAATCTGTGCCATATCAAAACATGTGGCTCATTCTGCTGTGGAAATAAGGAAGCAGCCAGTATCTGATCAGATATTTATGAAAATTATATTTTGTTGTAGTTTTTTTTTTTAATTAACTAGTTGTTTCAGGTCTAGTTCCTTTTAGAAATGCTTGTAACCATATTTCAGCCTGCATTATGTTTGACATGTTTAATAAGGACAAAGATAAGTAACTCTTAAATTAAGCATCCTAAACAAGTGATTGTGGTGTACAAGCTGTGCGGAAAATGAGCCGTGACCTTGTGGTATGGAAGTACCCACACTTTGTCTTTGAAGGATGATGTTTTGAATAGATGCTCCGTGTCTTTCTCAGTCAGGTTTAAATGTTAGTAATTGTGCTTTTTGTGCAGCGGATGAATGTGGTGGTGACACCGGGGCTACCGATGCTAATAGCAGGCTCTACCTCCCCGTGTGTGATTCTGTCAGTGTCTGCTATTGGTGTGACTGACACCGCCGACAAGAACAAGGAGCACAGTGCCAAGATCTTTGAGTTTCTGACCAAGGAGCTCAGTCTGAATGAAGACAGGTAAGCTCCACCTGCACACACACACTCTTTGTAATAACCTGTAATCAGATTTCTCCTATTGTTTTACAATGACTGATTCCTGCAGTGGTCTCTTTAAAGGTTCTATCTCCTTAACAGCTTGAGAGTGAGCACATCTAAAGGCTCCACAATGTAAATGATTAACTGACTGAATGAACTGAAGGACCTGAGTCATAGCCTCTTTATGCTACTTGGCCCTACTGACTGAAGAATTATTATGCTGCACTGTATGTAGATGCAGCTACTCCCAGCGGGTGACTGCAGGCATTAATACTCTGTGCAACAATCTTTCCTAATAATAAGTTATGGAGTGACTACATAACATCTACAACACATCGAAAGAAAGTTATTAATCCATGCAACTATACCAGACATCACCAATAGGCGGACCTCGGTCCGGATCCGGACCGAAATGTTGTCCCAAGCGGACCCGAACCTAATACCAAAACAGAAATGACCACTTAATTAAAATCTTGTTGAGCGCTTTCTGGTTTACCGGCGCAGCTTTTACAGTCCTTACGGTAGTAGTAAAGCGTTCAAGGAAACCCACTGACCAATTGCATGCGAGTTTGGCTATACCACATGATACCACCAAGCTGGTTCCTGCCGGCTGGTAAACTTTGTAACAAACAGGATTATTATAGTTAACGAAAACGAATTAAATAATGAAAACTGAAACTGAAAAAAACATTTTCATTAACTGAAATAAATAAAATCTATAAGCAAAAAACAGTATTGTGAGTTTACAAAACTAACTAAAACTAACAGAAATTATAGATAAACTGACCTTTGTTTTTGTAATTTTATTTAAAACCCTTGTGGATTCATATCAAAATAATTTTTTTTCCGCTCTAACAGTTTAAGCTGGAAGAACCAAACTAGATGACAGATCGTACCGTTTACTTGCATGCATTTGACATCTTATTGAAGATATATTTCCTTTAATCCACCACAGTGGTGACATCGTTGTTGGTTGGTGCTTAATTCAGAATGGAGCCCACTTTTGGGGTCCTGATCTTCTGTTTTTTATGGATACGTGTGGAATATTTCAGATTAAGGGTCATAAACTGAACTGATTTGGTTCTGCATTGGTAGAAAAATTGATCTTGTGCTGGTTTGCTGCGAACACCAAACATGCAGCCGTCAGTGTTATTTAAGACAAGCATTAATATTCAAGGCACTACAGCACCAATCTGTTTGTGTTCTTATGTGGCTCAGTGGGCTGAGTCAGTGATTGACAGCTGTGCTTTGGTTGGCAGGATTGTTATTTTGTTCGGTGCACTGGAGCCTCACCAGGTCGGGAAAAAGGGAACTGTCATGAGCTTCTTGTGAAGGCCGCTTCATCTCACTCTTCCTGAAGGACGGGATCAGCATTTATCTCACACTAAACACTCGTTTTAAAGGTCACTTACTTAATTTTGATGTCATGCCCCTCTGTGCTGTGCCCAAAGCACATGATTATGTTTAAAAGAAGCTAAAAATTTGCCACTGTTACATTCCCAAAACTACCTGCTTTCCATATTAGGGATGAAGAAGCACACAGAGTGCTTATTTCTTAGAGAAGTTTAACTTGAAATGTGCAAAACTGTGAGTTTGGCTTTGTGGTGCATGAGGAGCTCACTCTTCAGTTACTAAATGTTTCCACTGCAAACACGTTTTCTGTGTAAGCTTTTTGACCTGATGAAATAAATCTAGTTTACTTATGTGTGTCTTTGCCGTCTTTTACATTTTATAGAGCACAAAGAAACCATTGCTGGACCTTTATTTGCCTGCTGCCCTATTCTTAAAGCTTCACTTTAATGTGTTCACTGCGTTGTGTGCACTGATCTAAATCACGCCTTTGCAGTCTGACACCAAACGGCTGGCTTATCATGGATCTGCTGAAGGAGAACAGTTTCTCACAGCTTCCTTGAGACTGATATTTGTGATATCCAAAATCCCATTTCCACTTAGAGGTGTGACATGCAGCTTATACACTGTTCAAAAAAATAAAGGGAACACTTAAACAACACAGTATAACTCCAAGTAAATCAAACTTCTGTGAAATCAAACTGTCCACTTAGGAAGCAACACTGATTGACAATCAATTTCACATGCTGTTGTGCAAATGGAATAGACAACAGGTGGAAATTATTGGCAATTA
>JASGAU010407919.1:0-16846 GCA_030220045.1 Australoheros facetus
GCCCGCCTGACAAAGGACTTCTTCCAGGAGAATAACATCACTCTTTTGGACCATCCTGCATGTTCCCCTGATCTAAATCTGATTGAGAACATTTGGGGATAGATGGCAAGGGAAGTTGACAAAAATGGACATCAGTTCCAGACAGTGGATGCCCTTCGTGAAGCCATCTTCAACACTTGGAGCAACGTTCCCACTAGCCTCCTGGAAACACTGGCATCAAGCATGCCTAAACGATTGTTAGAAGTGATCAACGAGAATGGTGGAGCTACTCATTACTGAGTCCTTTTGACACTTTCATTTCTGTTTTGAGGGTTTTTTTTTGAGCTATGGTCTTAAACTTTTAAAATCACTCTCTCTCTCGATATATTTCCATGTACAGTGTTTAGTAGAATTATTAAGTGTAATTTGAGCATTTCTTTCTCCTCCATGTGCTCCATTGCCAGATGTGTCAAGTGTACAAAAATATGCAATTTAAATGTAAAAGATTTACATATGCATCAGTTAGTTTTGTTGACAAAATATTTGTCAGTTTTCGTCAACGACCCTTTTTTCATGATGAAAACGAGACGATAACTAAAAACTACCTAAAAGTAGGTACTTGGATAGACCCACTTGCGCATGCCAACAGTGTGTTACGACACCAGAGCAAGAATTAGCGATTCATGTTGACTCGCTCTGCGCATAACACTAAAAAAAAAAAAAAGTTAGTTTTACAAAGAAAGGTGAATTTTGACCCAATATCTTGCACCCTCACACCACCAAGAAAACCCTCTATATCGATTATTTGGTCCCTTAATCACAAAACTATGAAGTTTGAAACGATAATTTGACCGCGCCGGCACTTACTAGGCACCGCCTTTGCTGAGTGACATTTGAGAGGTACCAGGAATTTTTGATCAATGCATGAACTTATTTAATTTTTTCCCAAATATACAAGTTGCAATGGATCAGATTAATAAAAAAAAAAAATCTAAATACAATTTCTAATAAATATATTAAAAAAATATTATATTAAATATATATTGAATATAAATAATTTAATCCGAATATGATAAATATTAGACAAATATAATTCGATTTTCATTTTCCTTTCAGGAACATGATGAAGACAAAGGCGGATTTTCATGTTCTTATTGATAATTATGGGAATCAAGTTTTGACTTGTATTAGGAGGTTTTACAAGTAATTGCTGGCTTATGTGAGTCCATCAGCCTTTTTCCATTTGTAGATTCATAATCTGTGTCAAATTCCCTTTATTTTGATATACGACTTGCTATATTTCGGATATGATCAAAATTTCACAGTCATGACCGTGTCACCTTGAAGGTTAAAGGTCCAGGTTAAGTGCTAATGCCAGGGCCATAATGTAAATGCAATCCTAAATGTGATAGGTACCTGTGCAATTGCTAAGAAAGTGATTGAAAGTCTATTTGAAGATGTACTACCTTTTATTTCAAAATCGTAGGAAAAAAAAATCCGTTTTTTCATTGTTTTACCATTAAAATGTATTAACGACTTGTCCCCAAATTTGCTGGATTAAAATCCAAGTACCTACTAAAAGGATAAAAAAAGATGACGAAATTCACACTTTCATCAACGAATGAAAACGAGACAAAAATGCTTTTTTAATTTTGTGACAGGGCAGGACAAGTTAGGAAAACATCCAAACGAACACGCAGTTGCACAAATTTGCTCTAAACCCGGGAAGACCAAACTAGCCTCTGATTTGTCTTTACTTCCGGTAGAACAAAGTTATGTAAATAATGTCAGCCGGGAGAAAGAAGAGCCAATGTATGAACACATTTGTCCTTTAACGTTGTGACAAAATGGTGTAAACCATGTGGGACAACCATCTCGGATAAAAACACAAATCCTAAAGGACATCTGCAAACATCCTTTAGGATTTGTGCTTACCTTTGCATGGAGATCTGGGTGATCTCCATGCAAAGGTAAGCATTTTAATGTCATGCAGGGTAAAGTGTTTTTCCCAGTTTAGCATTTGTGTTTAGAGAAAATCACCACACCGCAGTGGATTAGCCTCTCCTAATCTTAGTCCTGAACACTGCCCTGTACCTTTCAGAGCGTGTCCTGCTGTAAAACGCTCATATTATCTCAGTAAGGTGGTGTTAATGATCAGGTGTGTGGAAAGCAGGTGAAACGCTCATGTTAACATTCCATAACTTTTAATAAATGTTTAATTTTGTGTGTGTAAAATGACTAATTCAAAGGAACTGAAAAAAAAAAGTTACATTTTACACCATTTATAGTTTAGTCGACTGAATCGACTAGATTTAGTCGACTATATTCTTATGTCGACAAAGTATTCTGATGACTAAATTATGACTAATACTAAATTATTTGAGTCAAAAGACAGACTAAAACTAAATCAAAATTTTCTGTCAAAAGTAACACTGATATGCACGCTGCAGCAAATTCTTGACGACTGTGCCATGCTTGTTAGATGGACTGCTGATGAGAAAGATGGACACAAGAAAGCAAAGAAAATTATGAATCACATCAGAACATGGAAATAGTTTGGCATATAGCTTTTTACTCAATATTTAAAACACTGTTCTAAACTGTGTTGGAAGAGGTCAGTGATTTGACATTAATATAGAACGTTACAGCACTGACAGGCAGCAGTATATATTTTATCTACCTGTGGCTAAAGTTTCTGCTAGCTAGCTTACTTTCCAATCAGACCATAATGGTAAAATGACAATGGTGGATAACGTTACCACGGCCAACTAACTTGTAAATACTGTTATTAACCTTACCTTTCGCTACATCATAAAGATGAGTGAATTTTCCAGGCAGGGCTCTGAGGCGAAACACCGGAAGTGAAGATCCCCAGCAACTGACGTAATTGTGAAAAGGGTCCACTGCTGCCGTTTGCCATTATATCTGATAATCAAGGTCAAAAATGCTGGATTGAACATTATGTCAAGGTTTTTTTCCCCCTCCATAGTCCTATTGCATTCATTCCTTTCTTCAGCTAGTTAAAACAAAATACATGGACTATTGCTTTCAATCAAGGCAAGCCTTTGGAAACGTGTTCATTTTGATTATCTCAAGGTAGTAACCAAGAATTTAAGTCCTTTAGAGAATAAAGACTTACTGAAAGGGTATATTATGCTAAATGGAGTGCCCCCCCCAAACTGTTCAACTGTCCAGCAGGTGATTCAGAAGACAGACACCCTCTATTTTTAAGATTAGGCTTAAAACTTTCCTTTATAAATCAAGCCTAGAGTTAGGGCTGGATCAAGTGACCCTGAACCATCCCTTAGTTAAGCTGCTATCCACGGGTTTCTGGAAAAGCATACGTAGGCTGCCATGACAGACTGCTACTTTCGCTGTACAGTTTTATACTTCCGGTTACCCAAAGTTAGAGCCAGAGTTAATGACAAAATTCTGTTACTTTGTGCTGTAACGGGCAGCTTTATTAGTTGGAACATGAGCTCGGATTCAACTTGTGCTGTTGTCACTACATCGGTCTGTACATTTTTTTCAAATTATTTTATTCTGTAAATTTGTTCTTTTCCCCCCAAATTATACTACCCAGTTGCACATCCTATTACTGTATTTTTTCCTTATGTTTTAAGTTCTCCTTTAATGTAGAGCCTCTTATTTTTTTACGTTATTTTATTTATAGTGTGACACTACAGTATGCAGCCTACACAAAGTTTAAACAATGCGTGCCTTCATGTAAACACGTAGCAGTTAGCATGATGACAGCTGCGTGTCTCCTCAATCACAGCCTTCGGCCAGTCCAGTGTTTGTTTCAGTGATCTGAACATTCTGATATCCAGATAAGTGATATACCTTCCACAGAATGGGGGNGTCCCATAATGCACTGTTTCTTTTCATTCACCTTATTTACTTTGTTATACTCCACTCTGCATTTAATCATTAATTGTTATTAATATCTGGCTCTCTTCCACAGCATCTTTTGTCCTGTCTCTCTCTCCCCTCAGCCTAACCGGTCGCAGCAGATGACTGCCCCTCCCTGAGCCTGGTTCTGCTGAAGGTTTCTTCCTGTTAAAAGGGAGTTTTTTCTTCCCACTGTTGCCAAGTGCTTGCTCATAGGGGGTCGTTTTGACTATTGGGGTTTCTCTGTATTATTGTAGGGTCTTTACCCACAAAACAAAGCGCCTTAAGGCAGCTTGTGATTTGGTGCTATATAAATAAAATTGAAAGCAAATAAGAGTGCATTTTTAAAACGGCTTAAATATCATCGTTTACACAACAATGCAAATGTAAAAATAGAAAATATGAATTAAATAGAAACTAACCCATTAGAGAGCAAACAGTAACCAACTATAATGCCTGTGGTTTCCACATAAGTGCACCATACCTTGACTAATCTAAAGGCTTGACACTCCCCACATTTCTCAACATACTGTAGTCTACAATTAATAAATGGGATTTGCTTGTAATATCAAGCTTGAGTGTTCATTGTTTTAGTATTTTTTTTTTTAAGTGTAAAATAGGATTCTTAATTTTCTAATGCTTGTGACAATGCGGTCGAGGTTTGTCTAAGCTACGATAACGCCACCTGGGGGAATTTCACCCCCAGGAAATATTAGATTTATAAATTGATTAAAAATTTGCATTAAAAACTAAAGGTTCGAATAATACACCATGGGAGAGAGAAGGTTTGAAGATTAACAAATCACTTTATTTACACAAAGCAGTTAAAAGAAATAAAGCCATAAGCATAAAATAGCTTGACTGTAACTAGCGCACCAACTGGGAAACTCAAAATAAAAGCTGAGCTGGACTTATCACGATTCCACCACAATCAGTCTTTGAAGTAGTTGGTGAAACAATGGCAAAAGTCCAATCCTTGAATGGTTGTTCAAGTACACAAAAATCCCTTTAGGCCCAAAATAGTCTTCATCAGGCAAAACAGCAGACCTGTAATACGGGAGCCAAGTCGTGGCTCACAGCAGCACGGCTGAGTTTAAGAAGAGCGTCGATAGATCGACTTAAGAATGGGAGCCCTAAATATAAAAACAAGGTAAGTTAATTCAGCCAGTAACAATTTGAGGAAGGCATAACGCCATTACCATCACTCACCGAAGTAACTGGTAGCGGTCACACAGCTGATCTGCTAGTTGTTGCTCCTCATAAAAGTAGCTCATCTGCCGTGTTGTAAACAAACGTACATGAGTGGCTAGTAAGCACGCACACTGTAGCGACCAACTCGGAAATCTACCTGTCGTGATCACACAGCTGACTCAAAAGGCTTGACGAGACTGAATTACTGCCATTCGCACACACACTTTACGCCAAGGAGGGCAACGGAGAAGAATGAGAAAGCTCACAGCCTGAGTGCCTTTATCCTGGTAAAGACGCCACCTCGCAATTAATTATTTGCAGGTGCGCCGTCACGCAGCATAACGAGGGCGAGCGAGACGGAAAGAGAGAGTGACACGCTTATATTAGGCTACTGTGCTGCTCAACAAAGACATCAGTTGTATCCAGTGAATAAGACTTCACTTGAGAAATGTTTTATGTGCAGAAATAAACGTGTGCACATCAGTCAATCACATGGCAGGAACTCAGTGCATTTAGGCATATAGACATGGTCAAAACGACCTGCTGAAGTTCAAACTGAGCATCAATATGAAAAAAAAGTTATTTAAGTGACTCTACACCCTTTAAGTGTAGTGGTTTACACCACCTAACAAGTGAAAAATCCCCAGTTCAATCCCTTTGATGTTGTGCCAGGAAGGACATGTGGTGTAAAAATCTGCCAAATCAAACAAACTGAGCTACCTGCTGTGGTGACCCCTTAAAACACAGGGGAACATCTGAAAGTAGCTTTCTTGATATAAAGTTCATTTTCACCGAGTTATGGTCCAGTAACTATGTTTCTACTATGAATTTCACCTAAACACCTCTTTTTCTATTATATGTTTATTGTGGATTGTAATCTCGTGTCTGTGTGTTTTGAGTACGTGTGTGGACGTGCACTGTGTGATGACGACGGTACGTGCGTGTGTGGTCTGGTCACAAGGCTTTCTAACTTGGCCGGAGGAGAGTCAGGCCTAGCAGGCACATGACACACACACAGCTCATGGATTTCTGTATTCCTGTATTACAGTTGGCTGTTACAAAAAAACAAAACAACGATCCATTTCTGTCTCCTGTCTCGTCATTTCATACCAGATCTCAATGCAGATCTCAATGCAGATCAACACACACACACACACACACACACACACACACACACACACACACACACACACACACACACACACACACGGGTTTCACTAACATGCAGTCACAGAAAATGTTTGTAAATCTTCAAACTGTGTGCATTTCTACACAGCAGATGTCCTAACACAAAATATAGTAATACTCTAAGGTCTTACACATTTCTTAGTTCATTAATTTTGAACAGATGGAGGTTTATAATTAGTTTGAATTTTGAGCTGAACTTGCTGCTTACTTTGACCCACATCGGAAGGGAGATGAGTTGGACATGCACCACAAAGCACTCTTTGTTTCACATTTTTCACTCACTCAGTCATACTTCCACAGAGCTCCAATGATCATCCGCTGCTGACACAAGCAGTTCTCATGCCTTGTTCTTACTCAGCAATGCATATTTTATTTTTTTCACTCCACTGAATGCTTGGGAGACTTCAGTTTTTCTAAATGTATTTGCTCTGCAAGGTGAAAAGAGGAAATCACTCCAAGGTGAATAAGATTTATTTTTTTTACAGACACAAACAGCATTACAAACGTTTTTACAAACAGCACATACATTTCTCTGGGAGGACATGCGGTGCTTTTGAAATAGCAACTAGCAGCCTACTGATGACAACAGGACTCAAAAAAGAAATTGTATTAAAAAAAAAGATTATTTATTGATTTGGCACCAGTTGAATTTATGCAAGGACTGAATACTGAAGGAGTGGATCAGCATGCATCACTCACTGTACTATTACTCAGAAACACTGTATCGTCATGTAAAAGGACAGATGGTACCATAGTTAAGTTTAGACTGCCAGTAACAATGTCACAAACTAGGCGTATAATGCAAATGAGTAGCATCACTGCAAACAAACAGTAATACTAATGTGCCCTCACTGCATTGAGCTAAAAAAAAAAAAAAAAAAAAAAACCCCAGCAAAAATATCTGAAGAATACTGAAAACAGAGATATTCAGCTTGTTGCACTGGATGAGGTCCTGTGGATAATACCGACTATGTACCCACAACAATTCAACCATGGTCTCCATTTCGACTGCGGATGTTCTTAAAAGGCTGTTTGATTGGTTTTCGAACCAGTTTTGCAACAAAACTCATGATTGGGTAAATCAGGGCCTTAATTAAAATTTCAGAACCACAGATTGTCCTGCTTTATACATCTTACTCCACAGTGCCAAAAATTTATTATATTAAACAATAAATGCTATTTTTATTTAGATGGTTGTTAATTCCAGACTGGGTGTGTTAGCATTTTAGTTTGTCCCGGCTCCACGCAAGTTTATTTTCTTCATGCAAATAAAAAGGTTGAAGGAGCAGGTGGCACGCGCTTTACCAAAAACCTTTAATAAAACTCTAAAAGACTCACTTTAAACACATCAAAAACACTGGCTAGACTAGCAACTACAAATAATTTGCTGATGAACACTTCAGTCAAAAGTAATATCAAAACATCTGATTTTCTAGTCCCATAACAGACAATAATCTGCACTCTTATTCAGACCAACACAGTATTGCTTCTCTCCAGAGCAGCGAAGACTCTCCACATAGTTTCAGGTGCACATACATGAAACTGTTTAGGTGCTGCATCTTAGTCTTAGAATATATGTATGAAACTGTAAGGCTGGGTACAAACAGCTATTCATCAGTCCATTAATAAGTTTGTGGAGTTGTTCAGAAAGTCTTAGTAACTAGAATTATTTAACCAGGTTGCACAACTATAATAAAAAAAAAAAGCTCAAATAATGCAACAATGTGCAATTTAGTGTGATTGGAAACACAACACCATTTAGTCAAAATCAGTCACCTGTTCCTAAAAAGGATATGACTGCTGCAGCCCAAGCTGTTACGCAAACTACACTTTATGGCTGCATAATTTGTTTTTACTTATAATGTGAATGTGTGCAGAGAGAAATATGTGTCTGAAGTAGCATTCAGGCCTTTAGAACGTGGAAAATAACTAACCAAGATTGGCTCTGTTTTTCTTGGAATTAGTTCTCTGATGTTCTTTTACAGCATAAAAGGTACACGAACCCACGCTGCCTGCGGCATGTGTATGTGGTCGCCGGCTTCAGCACCGCCGGCTTCAGCACTTTTAAAGTACTTTAAAAGTGCTGTAACCTGCTTTGATTTTTTTTTTTGGTTGTTTATTTGTTGTCAGATAGGTGGATGCACCTTACAGGTTTAAGTTATTTCAGATTATAAAAACCTGCTTGCTCACTGTACTCTCTCTCTTGCTCTGGGAAGTCTTTCAAGTCTCTGCAGCTTTAGTTTGCTTTGCTTGACATGCTTACGCAACACTCTTATGTACATTTCCCATCATCCATTATAACCCCTTCCTTGAACACCCCACCTTAACTGAATGGGCCATTGAAAATCTTTGTGTGCTCTCCTCTTGATATTAGATTAAGCCACTTTGGTAACAGCAAGCTGATTATAAATGCTCAAACCTGTTGACCATAGTTTGCTAATGTTCCAAGAAAAGACTCAAAGAACCTGACACCAGAGTCCTTTGTGGCAGCTCTAGACCTGCATGCAGTTAGAAGCTCGTCTTTTTGCACAGTTGTTCTGGATTGTCTTCTTTCTTAAATCAGCTGATGCTGGATCCTGTGTACTTGAATTATTAATAGATTAAAATTTGAATGTGAATATTACTCAAATCTGATACAAGAAGAAATCACATTGTGCATACATGTAAATATGATACAATACAATATGGTCACAAACCATTAAAAAAATCCAAATAAAGAACTAGAGACATTATGATATCATAATTACTGTGATAAATTAAAGAAAGAGGAACTCAAAAAACTAAAAAAAACAAACACCTCGGGTACACAGACTGTAACTTCTCTCTCATATTGGCCACAAGCAGCTCTCATTTCTCTTTTTACATGATGTGATATGATTATATGCAAATCTGTGCAATGTCCTGATTTGAAAATGGGGAATGTTGTGAGAATTTTGTTTGTGTCATGCAGCACAATTATTTCTCTGCCTGCACAGCTCCCATACAAAGGCTTTCCTCCTCTCTGATGGTCTCCAGCTCATCTGTGTGAATGGCCTGTGTGATTAAATTCAGCTCCTCACACATGGTCTCATATCGGTACGCCACGCGGATGTCAGGAACGTTGGTTCGCCTGATGTCGTTGCCCTCTTGTCCCTCCTTAATGCAGTTTGGGCCTAGCCAGTAACTCTTCACCTGATTAAAAAGAAGAAAAAAGGTTCCTATTAAACAGAACAATACACAGAAGAGGCAAGGCTAATATAACTATAAAACCACAGAATTTCTAATGTGCAGTAAAAATATTGATACCTTGTGAGAAAATCCACTCATCAATACACTGTTTCTAGCAAGCTCACACATGTCACAGGAGCTCAGTTTCCATACTTGAGCAGCAATGCTGTACTCTTCCATCAAGGGCTCCTATGCAAAAAAAACCCCAACTCACAATTAAAAAAATCCAGTGCCTATGGAAGCATTTTCATACTATAGTTCTGGTTAAATGTTAAGCATTTCACTTTTAGAGTCGCTTTAAAAATCCATCCATCCATCCATCCATCCATCCATCCATCCATCCATCCATCCATCCATCCATCCATCCATCCATCCATCCATCCATCCATCCATCCATCCATCCATCCATCCATCCATCCATCCATCCATCCATCCATCCATCCATCCATCCTCTTCCACTTATCTGGGGCCGGGTGGCAGGGGCAGGAGCCTAAGCAGAGAAGCCCAGGTTTTCCTCTCCCCAGCCACCTCATCTAGCTCATCCGGAGGGACCCCAAGGCATTTCCAGGCCAGCCGAGAGATATAATCTCCCCAACGTGTCTTGGGTCTACCACGGGGCCTCCTCCCAGTGGGACATGCCCAGAACACCTCACCCAAGAGGCGGCCAGGAGGCATCCTAATCAGATGCCCGAGCCACCTCAACAAAGGGCAGCCCTGACGGAGTCCAACACCCACAGGAAACAAATCCGACATATTACCGGCTATACGGACCAAGCTCTCACTGCTGTTGTACAGAGACTGAAGGGCCCACAACAACGGGCCAGACACCCCATACTCTCGCAGGACCTCCCACAGGATACCCCGAGGGACATGGTCGAATGCCTTCTCCAAGTCCACAAAGCACATGTCGACTGGTTAGGCAAACTCCCATGCACACTCAAATATCCTTGAGAGGATAAAGAGCTGGTCCAGCTTTCCACGACCAGGACGAAAACTGCATTGTTCCTCCTGGATCTGAGGTTCGACTAACGGCCGGACCCTCCTTTCCAGCACCCTGGCATAGACCTTACCGGGGAAGCTGAGAAGTGTGATCCCCCGAAAGTTGGAGCACACCCTCCGGTCTCCCTTTCTTAAAGATGGGGACCACCACGCTGGTCTGCCAATCCAATAGCACTGCCCCAGATCTCCACGCGATGTTGCAGAGGCGTGTCAACCAAGACAGCCCTACAACATCCAGAGCCTTCCGGAACTCAGGGCGAATCTCATCCACCCCAGGGGCCCTGCCACCAAGGAGTTGTTTAACCACCTCAGTGACCTCACCCCCGGTGATGGGCAAGTCATCCCCCTTGTCCCCAGACTCTGCTTCCACTACAGCTACAAGCTGCGTTCTGCTTGGCCAGTCGATACCTTTCAGCTGCCTCCGGAGTCCCACAGGCTAACCAAGCCCGATAGGACTCCTTCTTCAGCTTGATGGTTACTCCTTCTTCAGCACCTCTGGTGACCACCATCTGGTTTGGGGGTTACCACCACGACAGGCACCAACACCTTGCAGCCACAGCTCTGAGCAGCACCCTCAACAATGGAGGTGTGGAACATGGTCCTTTCGGACTCAATGTCCTCAGCCTCCCTCGGAATGCTGTCAAAGTTCTGCCGGAGGTGAGAGTTTAAGATCTCCCGGACTGGGGCTTCTGCCAGGTGTTCCCAGCGCACCCTCACAATACGTTTAGGTGCGCCAGGTCTGTCCAGCATCTTCCCCTGCCACCTGATCCAACTCACCACCAGGTAGTGATCAGTTGACAGCTCAGCTCCTCTCTTCACCCGAGTGTCCAGATCATACTGCCACAGATCTGGTGATATGATTACAAAATCAAGCATTGACCTGCGACCTAGGGTGTCCTGGTGCCATTTGCACTTATGGATATCCTTATGTTCGAACATGGGGTTCGTTATGGACAAACTGTGGTTTGCACAGAGGTTCAATAACAAAACACCATTCGGGTTCAGATCGGGCAGGCTGTTCCTCCCAATCACACCCTTCCAAGTCTCACTGTCTTTGCCCACATGAGCGTTGAAGTCTCCCAGCAAGACTATGGAGTCACCGGGTGGAGCACTCGCCAGCACCCTGCCCAGCGACTCCAAAAAGGGTGGGTACTCTAAACTGTCATTCGGCGCATAAGCGCAAACAACAGTCAGGACCCGTTCCCCGGCCCGAAGGCGCAGGGAAACAACCCTCTCATTCACTGGTGAAAACTCCAACGTGCAGGCAGCAAGCCAGGGGGATACAAGAATACTCACCGCAGCTTGCCACCTATCACCGAGGGCAACTCCAGACTGGAACAGAGTACAGCCCCTCTCCTGGAGACTGGTTCCAGAGCTCAGGCCATGCGTTGAAGTGAGCCCAACTATATCTAGCTGGTATCTCTCAACCTCACGCACTAGCTCAGGCTCCTTCCCCACCAGAGAGGTGGCATTCCATCTCCCAGTAGCCAGTCTCGATAGCCGGGGATCGGTCCGCCAGGGCCTCCACCCTTGGCCACCACCCGACACACACTGCACACGACCCCTACAATGCCTCCTGCGGGTGGTGGGCCTACAGGAGGGCGGGCCCATGTAACCTCTTCGGGCTGCGCCCGCCGGGCACCATGGCCACCAGATGCTCTCCCTCAAGCTCCCTCCCCAGGCCTGGCTCCAGGGTGGGGCCCCAGTAACCCTATCCCAGGCAGGGTAAACTGTTCCCTCGTTGTTGCAGACATAGGGGTCTTCTTGACCCTCACCCAGGACTAGTTTGCCATGGGAGACCCTACCAGGGAGACAAGCCCCTGGGCAACATAGCTCCTGGGATCACTGGGACACACAAACCCCTCCACCACGATAAGCTGGCGATTCACGGAGGAGAAGCTTAAAACCACCAAATGATTTTACAGTGAATGTAAGACTTAGAGAAGGTTATTAAATGTTTGACTGACCTTGGTAAAGTGAAACTGCAGAGGGTCATCTGTAGACAGAGACACCATGAGGCCTCTGGACAGGTACTCTGGCAGAGGGTTACGATGATAGCTGAGGAACAGGCTGTTATTGCTGAGAGGAGACATGGCGATGCCAACCTGGGCCAAATAGTACAGATACTGCAGCACAGGAGCCTTAAGAGATGATGAGTATGTAGCAATCAATGCATGAGAAACACAGTAATACAGCAGGTCTAGTTTTTCAAGATCTTGTAAAAAAACAAAGAAACATAATACATAAATGATCTAATAACGCTAATCTAAATGAGGTCCTGGAAAGATAAAGTCTCTTGTATGTGAAGTAAGCAGCTGTTGTGATATTGAGGTCACACCTTCCTGAGCAGCAGCCCGTGGGAGATATTCTCTGACAGCATGAAACCAGATACCAGGTGATGGATCGGCCCCGCCTCACCACAGTGAGGGCGTAGTACAAGAGTGTGGAACCCCCGCTGCCTGGAACAATAAAGACACACAATAGTGGGAGGTGAGTTCAGCAGTGGTTGGGCTCAGCAAAGTATACTCTGGATAGATGAACACTCACTGCTGTTTCACAGTGCCTCATGTACAAAGAAGATGACCGATAGAAGCAAAGGACAAACCTCAGAGTGTACTTTCTGGTCTATAACTGTAAACACTGTCATAATACAGAAATTGCATTTGTTATGGAGGTTTTTGCATTATAATTTACACATAAAGGACTGATTTATTTGTCTTACTAATGCTGGAAACACCAAAAATGTACAACCGGGGATCAAAAATCTCCGGCAGTCAGTTCAGCTAAAGTGTGGTTTACGTACCTGCGCAGGTGATTCAGCACAGTCATGTTTGCATACATATAATAGAGGTAATAGGAATAGGGTGGGTTGTCCTCCTCTGTCCAGTTGACTGGCAGCGGACTGTCCAGGTTGAAGATATGTTGCTCTGGTTTTGATTCATCATCCACACTGTCGAACCCCACAACCTGTGTGAGGGACGAAGGGCCGATCAATGAAACCCCCCCACCCCAAAAAGTGACTGCAGGAAATATGAATATGAAAAGCTTAGATGTCGTACGTGCTGAAGGAAAAGGTGCAGCTCTGGGTGGCTGCTGGGGTCGACTGTAACCTCAAACAGAGGCATGAAGATATTCTCCAGCATTTCTTGGAAGTTGCACAGTTGTTTCTTTGTGTGGTAAACGTCACTTTGAAGAAAGAAGAAAAATAAATCAAAAAAGGCCAAGAAAGGAGATGTGTTGAGGAAACAATGTATATCAAGTCTATATATTGTACTCATGTATGCAACAGATTTTTACAGAATGATTATTCAGTACATTGATGGTCTTACATCATTGATTTGAATGAAAGTCACATAATTTTCAATATAAGTAAGAAAAAGAAGTTATAACATACATGAAATATAATTAAAGCAGGTGTGCCCATGAGGAATAAAGTGCGACAGAAACAAACTAAACCTAAACACAGATGGATGATTTAAATATCTTTACCCATTATAAAACTGCACAGTGTTTATTATGCTGAAAAATTTCCTCCTATTATTCACAATGCTTGCAAGGGACACCACAAAATCAAATTAACATATTTTTGCATACGGCCTCTGGCCTGTAATGCTATTTATCTTTCTAGATTGTTTCAGAGTGAGCTGCACAGTTTTAGAGATTTCAGCTGTAGAAATGTCCACTTTCTGTTGTGTATAACTAAATGCTACTTTAGCAGCTAAAAATTCTATTTAAAAATCTAAATAGCAGTTTCTCTTTTCAGACATCATCCAGTTATTTAAAAAAAAAAAATCCCCCAAACAGTTTAATCTAGGCACGATTTTGCATCCACAACAGTTCTGCAGTAAAATCTATATTTTGTTAATGGAGAATATGTACAAAGTGGTGACTTAGTTTGATAACCTCCTCTCTTCAAACTCACAAGAGTCGTGGCATTTGGACAAGCCAGCGCACATTGTCGGAGTAGACCTGATGTTTGACTGCCCATTTGGCCAGTTTGTCCCACTCGTTTCTGGAGCGGCCGTAGATCGACAGCCTGAGCTCCACGTTCTGGTACTTGCTCTCTTCCAAGTCGGCCATCACCTCCTGCACAGACACAAAAATTCCACCAGAGGGCGCCGAAGCTCAAAGAGTCATTCTGCAGAGCCCAGAAGTAACTACATTGTGTATGTTACAAGCAATGTTTGTGCATTCAGTGAGCACCTTAATAATATGACCAAAGTATTTCCCCTCAATGTAGTTGTCCGTTTTGATGAAGATCTCTCTCAGGATGGACTCACCAATCGGATTGTATTTGGCATTGAATTTGTCGAATCGATGGAAAGTGTTACGATCCTGCAACAAAATAAAATACTGAGTCACAATCTTTGACCAGGCAGCATCTCTGAAGAGCTTTTTTTTAAAAGTCTCCTTCACAGGCAGTACTCACTGCATGCATGTCCAGTGTGTCAACACTCAGGTCAAAGGCTGTAAGGTTCATGCTCTCAAACACCTCCATGAGCGTCTGACCCTTGCCTCTGTCCATGTGTACAATGTCTTTGGGATACTTCTTCATGGCTCTTTTGATAAAACGTAGAAGGTGCTTCTGGTTCATGCAAGAGGAAGCATGAATGTGCGTGTCGACCTGTAGAACAGTTCAAACAAACAGGGAAAATAAACTCTGGGATCCCGTAGTCCGCTTCTGGATTTAAGAAAATAACCATGATTGAGTGGAACAGAAAAAGCTCTCAAGTTCACCTTACGGATATTATAAAAGTCTCTGTGTGGGACTTTCTTCTGTGCTGCCAGCTCTTTCATCTCATTGAGCAGGATGTGCATCTGGAATTTGGAGCTGAGATACTGCAGACGTCTATAGCAGAAGGACTTTCTGTTTCAAAGGCAAACAAAAGACAAATAGTGGGCGCTTTCTGTGATAGTCTGAAAATAAACTTCACTTTTTTTTCTTTTTTGGAGAATTTAAACTGATTTTACAAAACACTTCAGACTATAAGGTTAAATGAATGATTTATTTAAAAATGGGGGAAACCTACACTGGCCCGTTGATAATGAGGGCCATCATGACGTTCATATCAGCGATGTACTCCTGCAGGTCTGGATACGGCAGGTCCAGCTCTGTGGTCCTGTAGGCAATAAAACATCTAAAAAAAACTCTCTTTGCTGCCACCAAAAATGTGTGAACTCGGTCTAAAAACAGACACGAATCCTATCACAGTGAGGATGAAGCATGTGTGCATAAAGTAAGTGATTCATGACAAATATCTCACTTGTCCATAATGTTTCTCGTTGTGTACACATGCATGACACCATCCACCATCTTACAGCCGTAACCCATATCAAGGGGCATGCTGGCGGGGTCCAGGTTCTCATAGGGGTGCGTTTCAGAAACAGGTGGGTGCACGGTGGCATCTAAGAGGAGACAGAATGCCGCAGCGTGTCACGACTTCGATCAAGGTGGGCAAGCATGCGCAGCTATGGTTTGACTTTAACTGCCTACATGCTGTGACAGCCTGTTCACGGGTGTGCAACAGATGGATCATGATATCTGTGGGTGTCCCTGGTTATGTTTTAATGTGAGATGATTGCACAGATCACCAATTATCTCTGAGTAAGAGTAGCTTGAATAGAGTACTTGAGAACAGGGGCGCAAATAACCATTAGTATTTATTATTATCTTGTTTTTTTTTTTTTTTCACTGTGAAAGAAGGGAGTACAACACCTGCATTTCAGCTGACATTGCATCAGTCTGCTAATCTATCTCACGTTGCACTCATGAATAAGCTCTCGGGATATTTGAACTCCCTTCTTGGGGCAGCCTCTCCCCCAATCCAGAGGTCTGTACCATTTTCTGCCAGAGAACCATGGCCTCAGATTGGGAGGTGCTGACTCTCACTCAGCTGCAAACCATTCTGGTATATGCTGAAGGTCATGCTTCGATGAAGCCGACAGAACCACGTCAACAACAAAAAGCAGGATGCTATTCTCAGGTTCCCAAAGCAGACACCCTCCTCACACCAGCTACGGGATCAGCGACAAGGGGAAAACCTGGCAGAGTCCAACTGAAAACGTGCCTGACTTTGTGCCAAGGACACAGACACAGCTCCCACTCTGGTTATAAAAGGACCTGATGGCCTGTAACAACAGACCCAGAACCCCATACTTCCACAGAGCGTCTGTGGGATATGCTACATAAATATTGTTTTAACTGATTTAGAGTGCAGTATACAATGATACTAGAGCAGTGGTTCTCAAATCCAGGCTTTGTGGCCCAGTGTCCTGCAGGTTTTAGATGTGTCTGCTTCAACACACCTGAGTCAAGTATAGAAGTCATTAGCAGGACTGTGGAGAACTTGACTGCATACTGAGGAGGTAATTCAGCCACTTGATTCAGGTG
>JASGAU010407920.1:0-20452 GCA_030220045.1 Australoheros facetus
GTCATAGCACCTATGGAGTGCTATAGATATTGGTTTGGGGAAAAGAGACTCTGAAAAAACAAAATAGGAATTCAAAGCTGATTGTGCTCCTGGGCCATTTGCTCAGTGTTTTGATTTTTGGTTTTGAAGTTCTGATATTGTTAAATTATTCTGTTGTGTTTCATAGTTTATGATTTAGATTCTTAGTTTATTGTAGGTTTTGCAGTTTTGAATTTTTCCTTAGTGTTTCAGTTTTGAGCATTTAGTTTCTATTATGGTGCTTGAGGTTCCCCTCAGTGTGCCTGCCTCCCTGTGTGTCAAGTCTGTGTTTATGTCTGTCGTGTTTAGTCATTTCCTGCTTAATTTTGCCAGTCCCTTGTTCTGTGTGTATTCAGTTTTGCTTCCCCTTGTCTTGTTAGTTTTATTCTGTTCACCTGTTCTCCTGTCTCTGCTCGTCCCTTGTTGCTTTTTGTGTATGTATTGTCTGTGTCTTCTTCAGTTTTTTTGTGATGCTGTGCGCTCCTTGTCTTGTTGGAGTTTTGTGCTTTGACTCTTGTCATGCCTTGGTTTTTGGAAGTGAATTCAGTGTATATTTTGAGTTAAGTTCTCTCTGCCACGTCTAATGATGGTGTGATAAGGCCCTGTGAATGTGTTGAATTTTTCCAGCCAAATGCTTCACCAAAAGCCTGATCACACAAAGCCCCATTTAGCAGCTCATCTGGGAGTACTGACATCTGCTGGTCATTTGATGTATAGCACTCCTGCTGTTATGTTACATGTGGACTAATGGATCTTTTAGCATAATTATGCAAGTATTATGCAAAAATCTCCATTTGAGGTATTGTAAAGTCAGATGAAATAAATATATCCTGAGTGTGGTATATCAATGAAGTAATATTGGTGGTATGTCAAAGTAATAACAGATCAGCTGTGGTATATATCAATAAAGTATTGTGTATATAGACAGTTTGTGGATAAACAGTTACGGGAATTGAGAATAAGGTGAGGTGGGAGGGTTTTTTTATTATTATTATTCAGGAATAAAAAATTCTTTGACAGTTTTGGGGTTCAGGCGATTCCTTCTTTTTGATATAACTTCCCAGCCTCAGAAAACACTCTCTCACAGGGGACTGAAGAAGCAGGGGTGCACGGAAACTGAAGTGCCAGTTTTTACACGTAAGGATACAGATGCTTTTGATTATGCCAATATAATAGTGGATCCTGGTGGCCTCAGACTCACCTCAGATCACTTCCTGTTGTTTCTGCGGCTTTTCCAGCAACTCACATAATGAAGCAGTCACGTGATTTCAGAAAACGGGGGCTCATTTGTATTTTGTCACGTGATATTCTGAAAAAAAGATGCGGGCATCGACATAAGCTTCATTTGGAAACACCCCTTTTGCTTGACACAGGCCTCGGGCTTTAGTATCAGATGTAGCATCCCTACCCACATCTTTAACTTGGGTCCAACTCTGACTGCTACACAGCCAACTTATGACAGTACGACCTGACCAAGATGGACCCAGTGGACACTATCACAGTGGAGCTTGGGAAGGAACTGGACATGATGTATAAGATAGCCACCCGCATCACTAAGACCATGGACTTTCAGTTGGATTAACTGCCATGAACACCATTATTAAAAAGAATCCTCAGAAGCTCCAGTTACCTTTGATTTCAAGTATGTACACTCACCTGACTTCCGTGAGGGAAAAGATAAGCCACCCCTGAAACTATGTTTGCTTCCCGGCCAGCCCAGTCAATGTCAGTTTTGTGTTCTGAACAATACTTTTCTAAGTTTGCTTGTTATATGGTGGAATGGACTATTTCTGAGACTGCTAATTTAGAGACTGAATTTTTCTCTCCACTGTGCCTGAGCACCCTGCACCCATTCCTGTTCCCAGGGTGGGAGGGGTGGCCAGGGCCCAGCCTGTTCCTGCTCCCTTTTTTGTTTCCGGGGTGATGGATGGCTAGGACCCAGTCTCAGCTTCAGTCACCAGAGGAGACAGCTGCATACTCAGCACCACCCCAGCCTGTGCATCCTGAGCTGCCAGAGCCAGCTAAGCAGTCCCAGTCACTGGAGCATCAAAGGCGGTCTGTATCACCCAAGTCATCAGAGTCTTCCAAGTGACCTGCACCTCATGAGTCTTCAGAGGGTCCCACTCTACCTGAGCCAGAGGGTCCTAAGTATCCTGTATCAGAGCAGCTGCAGTGACCTGAGGGTACTGAGTCAAATGGCCCCGCTCTTCGTGAACCTGAACCTGTGTTTGAGGGTCCCAAGCTGCCTGAACCTGAACCTGAGCCCGTGGGTCCCGGGCTACCTGAGTCTGAGCCTCCAGAGGGGTCCCATCACCACCAACAACATTGGCCTCCAGCCAAACCACCGGAGGTATCCAATCACCTCCTCCAGCACCGGCCTCTAGATGGTCTCCTTCATCACCAACCTCCAGAGAGTCTTCGACGTCGTCATCAGCCCCCGCCAAGACACCAGAGGTAGCAACTCTGGAGGCCACAAAGACTGATACGGAGATTGTAAAGGCACCTGACCTGCCATTTCAGTGAGTGTGGGAAACATATGTGCTAGTCGCGCACACACAAGGTTTCCTACCACTGCTTTAAATGCACAGAGTAGTTTGCAGCAAGCAATTTTTTTTAATGTTTTGGGATCTAAGTGTTAATTAATGTTGAATTAATATTGATAAATATAGATGATAGTTATGAGGATTCATTATGATAGCAGTTTAATAGCTGTAATGGTTATACATAGTTATATAATAAAACAGTTCCAGAATGTTCGTGCCTTTTTTAGTTTAAAAAATTATATATTTAAATCATTTTGGCTGTGACGTTTTCACGTCTTAGGTAAAATAGGACATAATATTGTGTGAGAGTAGATGATTTTCTACAAAAATGAATGCTGTAAAATCTAAAAAAAAATACACTTGCTCTATTCTTTGAAACAATAATTATGAGGATTAATCATTTATTAATGTCAAATAAGTTATTTATACATTCTAAATGGATACATTTAGGATGTATAAATACAGGTCGGGTTTACGTTTCCTCCTACTTGCAAACTGAGGAACCCTGGTGAAACATATCAGACTTTCAAGGATATTTATGTTGCTACAATTGTATCTAAGGAATTCTAAATAAACAAAATGAAGAGGACATCTGTTTTCAGAGTGTAGGGGTTACCATATTCACCTAATAAGGTCCCCCCTGGTTCACAACTACTGTAGGAGGAAACACAAAGTCAACTTTGTCCAGGGAGGCCACAAGCTAGTGTACCACCCCATGCCCTTCAGGCATCTGACTAGGATGCCTCCTGGGTGCCTCTTGAGTAAGGTGTTCTACCAGTATGTCCTACCAGGAGGAGGTTTCGGGGCAGACCCGGAACATGCTGAAGAGATTATATCTCTCAGCTGGCCTTGGAATACCTCGGTGTTCCCCCATATAAGCTGGAAGAGGT
Organism: Australoheros facetus; assembly: GCA_030220045.1. NCBI lineage: Eukaryota > Metazoa > Chordata > Actinopteri > Cichliformes > Cichlidae > Australoheros > Australoheros facetus. Next base: position 3,452 of record JASGAU010407920.1, read on the forward strand.
GACTGGGGAGAGGGAGGCCTGGGTTTCTGTGCTTAGGCTGCTGTTCCTGTGACCCAGCTCCTGATAAGCAGAGAGATGGATGGATGGAAGGAAGGAAGGAAGGAAGGAAGGAAGGAAGGAAGGAAGGAAGGAAGGAAGGAAGGAAGGAAGGAAGGAAGGAAGGAAGGAAGGAAAAAAATCCTTGTGCCCCTGAAGAGAAACATTGGTGTGGCATTCCCTTAAAGATTGATTTAGCAGATATTCAATCACTGGTAATGGCAGAAATTTCAACTGTTGCCAAAATAAACTAGAAATGGAACACAAATTCAGATGTTGTACTATCTCGTATTTTCCATTCAGTGTGCCCTTCTTTGTGAAAGACAAAAAATAGCATAAGCAGTTGTGACTTTAGTGCGGGATAAAATTTCATGATGACTTACGGGCTCGACACACGGGGAGCAACAAACGACAGCGACAAATGGGTCGCATCGCCACTGGGATGAAACCGAACACACGGGAGGCGATAGCGACGGCGGCATTGCGAATCGCACTCTCACGTCACTCATCTCCAATAAATGTGATTGGTTATGAAACTGGAGGGACTTAGACATTTTCAAAGCAGTCCGTGTCAGACACGGCAATAAAGATGAGGAGTCAGAAGATTTTATTGGAACTGACAGAAATCTTGCTGTTCAGTCTCCTCTACAAAAGAAAAAGACAATCTTGGGTTCATCCTATATTAGCACAAAACTCCTCTCTATCAGTCTGTTTAACGTTAGTCTTGCGCCAACACGTTCCCATACGGCTGCCTTTTATGTGTAACTCGAGAATCACTGCTTGAAGTGTCATATAATATAGGAAAGTCAAGCCCAGCTAAAACGATGCTTTCCTTCGTGCTGAAAGTGGTTGGAGACTGCAGTGTGTAGGATACTCTCCGCTCATTGGTCAGTCAATGAAACCCTCGCTGACTGGTTTAGTGCCACGCGACAGGGGTCCACCAGGGGTCGCGCCACTCACCAACCTCGCGATAGTTGATGACATCACATCCTGAACTCTGACCCCATCGCTCCCCGTGTGTCGAGCCCCTAAGAAGTAGCAGAAGTAGTAGATGTACAGTGGTACATTGTTTACATTACTTTTTCAAATAATTTTTGTTTTCAGTCTCATTCATTAGCATTTGCTTATAAAACATTGAAATCAGTGAGAGTAAGCAAAACACAGTAATAATACGTGTAAATAACAGAGAATTCAGATCAAAATAATAAAGAATACAGGTAAATGATTCCCTCTTCTCATTTCTCCACTTGTAAGTCCTTGACTCTTTTCCTTGTGTCATATACGTCTTAGTCCCCAGCTGAGACGGAGGAGTGGTGGCAATAAGCATTTAACAAAATGAGATATCCTTGCTTTTGGAGCTGGCATTCATTTGAACCAGCATTAGTTCAGTACACCATAATGCATAGTTGAATCATCATCTGTCAATTGTACAGATGTCCTGTCACAGAATTTTATGATCTTTGTCAGATCAAAAGGTAAAGGACAAAATGTCTGATTGTGCAGGTGATTATGTTAAATAACCCATTCAATTTAATACATCTCTCTCTCTACTTCCTCTCTATGCATTTTAGGAATTGAGACATCGTTGAAGAGACAGAATGATTTACAGGCCACAATCAGATGGAGGATGAAGGCAAAATGAGTTGCATAACAAAGATGAGTTCTAGGTTCTACATGGAACAGAAAATGGCAGATTATTTAAAGGGGGCATATCATGCAAAATCTATGTTTTAGCTCTTAAATAAAAAAAATTTTGTGTGCATTTTGAGTGTCTAGAAGTGCATAAAATTTTAATTTATTCTCTCCCGGTGCTGCGTAGATATCTTTATATTCTTTTTGGGTCATATTTTTCAGTCTGTTCAGTTTTCTCTATTCCCTATTACGTTTTCTTGTCTATTACGCCACAGTATTTGCTGTGGAACTGCTAAACAAGGTCATGGACTTCCAGCTTACCAATTTCGTGAATCTGCCATTTTTTTCTCACAGCAATTTTGTAGTCTAAGTTCAGTTATGCCAAAGTTGCAAGCAGACAACTCAAAATGTTCAGTTGTTGGGTGTATTAACTCACACGATTCCTTACATCGCCCCTCGGCATCAGAGCCTCTTGGAAGTGCCTGTTTCTCTGCTGGTAGATAATTGTATCACTGCTATCAAACTACAAAAATGGTCAAATGGGGTGGAGTGAAAGACTGCGATCTAGAGGGGGGGCAGCGCATGAAATGTCTCGTTCACATTTAAAGAGACCGCACTAAAAGGAGCTGCTCTAAGACGCGCCTTAGAACAGAGGTAAAAAAGGGGTCTGTGGAGCTACAATAATGAGGAATTTAGACCAAAGCATTGCAGTTCTACTTTATATAGACCACAAGTGATACACATATGAAAAGGAAGGATTTAAAAGCATGATATGTCCCCTTTAAGGATGTTGGTATAGTAAAGCGTCTGTACTGTTGTTTTGGCCTGTTTGTTCACTGACCTCTAGATGTTATAGTATGTGGGACACGTAGAAGAATGTGTCAACAGGAGCAGAAAGTTGATTCAATGCTGGTCATGTCGATACCCTCCCCTAGGTAATAGCTATACGAATCAGAGAATATGAGGATGGGATGAAGGAGTGGGAAGGGGAGAGGATGGAGAGAGCTACGTTAGGCCATCGAGAAATAGATGGAGAGAAGGAGGGAAAGAGAGAGGGGGATGGACAAAGCTGTCCATGTTGGAGCACTCAGGCCTCAATGCTATTTGATGAAGATGAAGTGAAGTGTTAAAAATCAATGATGTGCTCGATATGTCCTCAGAAAGGTTTGACCACTGGGGTCCCCAACCAAGGGATTAATTTGAAATGCGGGTTGAATATATTGGGCGACTTTCCAAAGCTTCAGTCAATTTTAGCGCTGCTCTGGCAGCAACCAAGTGAAATGACTGATAAACCTGAACAAGATACAATCAAATCTGGTCTGAGAGCCCAAAAGTGCAGAATAAAATGGCATTTTCATGGCATGAATGAAACAAATAAAATAGCAGAGCATCAAAAAAACTACAGCTATATGCCTGAATGCATATGAAGGTGCATAGAACAATCTGTAACCATTTGAGCAAAATTAAAATGAGGCCAAACCTTGAAATTAACAGATTTAATCAGGACCAAACTGCAAAGTCAGCCACAGTCTGCTCTCTTAAATCACACTTTATTTGTTTAATCAGCAAGTGAAGTTGCTGAATAAATGGCACCTGTCATTACAACATAAGGACATACAGTAAGGATCTAGCCAATTCTCACAAGTGGTTTCTTTGATATTACATTAATATGGCTATTGTTCCCTTGACAAATAGAATGTATCACAGCAATGCATCATCTATGAAAGTGTGACATATGGATTGGTGGGACAGCCTTAAAAAAAAAACTATTGGACTGCAGCCATTCAAAAAGGGTACTGATCTCAAAAGAGGAGACTGAATATAAGATCATAATTCCTAAGTCTAAAGACTGTAATACATGGGACTCAAACTGGGATAAACTTGTCGTGTTGTCTGTGGAGAATATCTCAGAACTCCTATGACACTTGTGGCCTTACAAGAATCAGATACATGGATAATTAGATTAAATTATTAATTAGTGTATAAGAAAAATACAGACATTTTTAATTGGTTAAAGGTAGTTTTCATCACATTTGTGCTGCTGTACACTGCATGCCATAATATTATTAAAGTTAATATCCATCAATAATAAAAAAGTGAATTGAGTGAATTCGACTCATTACAGATTTTTTTTTAACTGCTCTTAAGTTACTCTCTGTAATTGCAGTTTTCATATTTGCACTCCTACGACTGTGCACAATGCTACTATTTGCATTTTTGGTAGATGCTAACTGCATTTCATTGCCCTGTACTTGTACTGAGCAATGATTATAAAGTTCTGTCTGTCTGTCTGTCTTCTTCAAATGCCACCAAGCAATTATTTGGAAAGTTACTTTAAACATTATCTGAATGAACTTGAGGCGACTGTTTGTTGTGATTTGGCGCTATATAAATAAAATTGAATTGAATTGAATTGAATTGAACTTTAATGTCTGTGGTCACCAGGAAATTAGAACTACATATACAGTCATGTGAAAGACTCCTGTGAAAAAGTAAGTACACTCTCACTGCTTCCATAGGAATCAAGGAAGGGGTAAGTAGCAGCCAAGTACTCCTAATCAAATGGACCTGATTTAACTGAGTGTGACCACCTCATTAAAAGCAGAAGTTTTGGCAGTTTAGTGGTCTGGAGTATTCAAGTGTGCGTTAACACAATGCCACAATCTTCCTGTTTTTCACCCCATTCACCCCAAGGTCAGACCATACCACACTCAGAGAAATAAAATAAATAAATAAAACTATTGACCAGTAGAGTCTGAGCTATATTTCAGACTCAACTTCTCTGGTCAGACCTCTACTGGCCTCAGTTAGTGTTGCCCTCTTAAAAAGACAGGATTCCGTCTTCAGTCCAGCAACTTTATTACTCCCGATTCTCTGAATTATTCCACAAAGCAGGTACAGACATGAGCACAGATGCACGAGAAAAACTAACAAGTCATCCACCAGGGGTCGCGCCACTCACCAACCTCGCGATAGTTGATGACATCACATCCTGAACTCTGACCCCGTAGTATCAACATTAATCCCAGTAATATTTGGCATGACATCAAAATAAAATAGAAACATAAAATATTTACTGTCTTATTGTTTAAATCTATTACTGCCAACTAAATACTTGAAAATACAAATAAGATTAAAAGGGATATTTCAGGGTCGCAACATTAGCATGTTCAATGTTAAAGTTCATGACAGTACAATTAGTGAAAGACTAAACAAGTCTGGCTTGTTCTGTCATGGTACTACTGGGTCTAGGACCCAAGTTCTTGTTTTTGAACTTTCAGTTTCTGTTCTGTCTGGTTTTGTCTCTTTCTCTGTGCCCCTGTGTCTGTCTGGTTTATGTGTTAAGCCTACATGTCTTAGTCCTGGTTTCTCTTCGTCATCTTTAGTCACTTCCCATTTTACTTTGATAGCCTTTTGTGTCATGGGTTTGATATTCAGTTTTACATCCACTGATGTGTATTTATTGTCTGCATTTCCATTAGTTCTCTGTCGTGTTCTTATCATTGGTTTTCCTCCTGCTGTGTGCTCTCTCATCTGTCTGCTGTTGGCCCCGTCCAGTACTGTCTGTCCTGTGTTCCAGCAATAAAGCTGAAGTTAAGTTATGTCTAGAATCCTGCTTTGGGGTTCTCAACTGCCTGCCACAGTGGTAAATGACATGTTTGGTAAGGTTGAAAGCCTCTTCTCTCTAAATAGAACAGAGCAACACAGCTTAGGTTTGCAAAGTTGCATCTGAAAAAACCATCAGACTTCTGGAACAATGTAATTTGGACAGACGAGACCAAAATGGAGATGTTTGGCTATAATGGACAGTGCCATGTTTGACAATAACTAAACACAGTATATCAGCACAAACACCTCATCCAACTGTCAAACATGGTGTTGAAGGGCTGAAGATTTGGGCTTGTTTTACAGCTACAGGACCTGGGCACCTCGCAGTCATTAAGTCAACCATGAGCTGCTCTGTATACCAAAGTATTTTACTTGTTCTCAGACCACTAAACACTGCTAGGGGCTGAAGCTAAAAGAATAAAAACTAAAACTGTTTTATGCAAATTTAAACATTCATTTAATGGAATACTTGATTATAACCCCTCAGATTCTTCCGTGTCTTAATGATACAGTTATGATTCAACCGTTAACTCACACAGTTGCCATCTTTCCTTCCTACCTAGAAATAGGCTACACTTCATTAATATAGTAGCTCTTTTCCAATCTTACTGACTAAAATGTTTAAATTCATACACACATTCTTATAGCGCTTTAAACACTAAACTGTTGTGCAGTGCTCTGATACTGCTGATTTATCTTCAGCAGTGGTGTTACTTTCATTCTGTATTATGTGTGTAGCCTCCTCATGTTTTTCTATTACAGTACCAGTCAAAAGTTTGGTGAGTGTGTCCAAACTTTTGACTGGTACTGTATGAACATTTACTCTTCCTTTGAAAAATCGGCCACGCAGCTGCCAGTAAAATAATCAGTGTGATTGGCCAGATGTCGCCAATGCCACCCATTCATGTGAATGCACTCGTACCTGGATCGCGAAACCCTGGGTTAACTTAGCGAGTTGATGACAAGCTTCATGTAATCACTTATCCTGATCAGCAGTGTTAGGGTTAGTGACTCCAGATGACAGAAAGATACACTGGTTATGCTTGCTTCATAGTAAAGGGCCCAGACCTCAACCTGACTTAAAATGCTGTGGTGGGACTTTAAGGGAGCTGTGGATAAATGTATGGTTGTGAACCTCAAAGATGGAACAAAGGTGGCAGCATGTACAAATGCAGCACTTCTAGGCTCTCTGACAAGGTGTACTGTGCTTAGGTTACATGTGTTATGTGTGCAAACAGAATGCAGTGGATGTGATAAAAACACAGCACAGAGCTTGTGAACATCAGGCTACAATGTCAGGGCGTAGTTACAAACAAGTTGAGTGTATTGTCGGCCTCAGCAAGCGGCACAGGCACCGTAGGGAGCACAAATGTGACACACAAAACATGCGGTAACATTTTTGTTAATAATATTACATACCATAAGGATCAGTAGATATAATTATTCCATCTCTTGCTCATAGATTTTTTTTAAAGTCGTAAGCGACTTTGATTCAGTATTTATGGACTTTTCTGTCAGGGTAATAACCATAACAATCAGTAGGGGCAGCAGGGCATCAGGCAGCTGTCTGAAACTCTGTTTTGTGCTGCTTTTAGCTCTCCCGTCGTTCTGGCATGAGAGATCATTGCAGCAACAGCCTAGCATGATCCTGTCTACTCATTTCATCCTTCCTATCAGGATAACTGTTTTTGTGGTCGCATGCCTGGGACCTGCAAACGATTTATGGGGGTTTGTCCGGGATTATGTATCAGCCTGCATCTTTGAGTGTTTTAGTGACTCCACCATTTGTGTTAATGCTTGTACTTGTGCACTCAGTTTTTGCAATTCCTCATCTTTACCTTTAGGGTGAGAGTCCTCCTTACTGTCCCCTGACTTATCTGAGACTATCTGACTACTCTGGGTATAGATAACTTTGTTGATGGCATTATGACCCAAGCAACATCTCCTCTCACCCTCCTTGCTGGTTGTTTTGATGACTTGTTTCAGTAAAGCTTCATGTCTGTAACCTAAGTAAGGTTCTGGAAGACATATGAGCAAACACAGTCAAAACACTCTTTCATTCTGCTGATGCAACTGAGCTGAAGCCTGATGAGGCAGTAGTGGAAGGTGCACTGCAATTTGAAAGCTCTGCTCAGCTGAAAGGTGCAGCAAAAATTTCTTAATTGACCAAATCAGTTCTTTTCTCGGGTTGGTTGCCATAAGTTCAGGACTGTCAGTCACTCTGGAAATGCTGAACTCTTCACTCTGGTTGTTGACAGATGTCATGGACTAGCAGCAAGCTGATGCTGATGGAGCTCAGATCATTGCTGGTAAGCATGGTTAAGCATGGTTAAGCATGGTTCAATCAACCATGCTTAAAAACAGTCATCCCCAAATTTGTACAGTATGTACAATGTTCCATCAGGGGAAGTAACACACTCGACTGAGTCTAGACCTGAGAATGTCTGACCGCGTCTCAAACATCCTCATCCCAGCCTATACTCCCCTTGGGAAAATAATCAAGCCAGCCAGAATGAGGGTTAAAATGTGGCCAGAAGGGTCACTCTCTCAGTTGCAGGGCTATTTCACTGCCACAGAGTGGAATGTCCTAGAAAACCAGGACCTACAGGACCATATATACACTGTACTGTCATACATGCAGTTGTATATCAACAATGTCACGGTCCTGCTGATGGGCTGAAGACCTTCTATGACCCTGTCTAGCTCTTCTAGAGTAACTGCCTGTCTCCAATAATACTCTTCAGACTGTCCTGGGAGACACAGCAAACCTTCTGGCAATGGCACCTATTGATGTGCCATCCTGTAAGAGTTCAACTACCTGTGCAACTGCGTAAAGGCCAGGCATCGCCTCATGCTACCAGGAGTGACACTGACCTTTGACAAATGGAAAACTAGTGAAAAAACAGTCAAAAAAGATAAAGACGGAAAAAATGCCAGTGGCCTCCACCTGTAAACCATTCCTGTTTTGGGGTTGTCTCGTTGTTGCCCCTCTAATCCACCTGTTATTAATTTCATTAACACCAAAGCAGCTAAAACTGATGATCTAATGAAGTGGAATGAGTTTTTCTTTCTTTTTTTTCTGTGAAATATGCATTTTTGGAAGGGCTGATTGTAAATATGTGTTAATAGTTTCAATTTGCATTCCACCATCCAGTCAGTGGACTTTAAATAAACATTTTAAATGCAGTGTTTCTTTTTCATCAGAACCCCTAACTAAAAAGAACAAAAAACAGGTGTGTATGTACAATATCACAATCTATATTCAGTTTGATGACAACAAAAAAATGAAACTGAAAGGGGAAGGCACAAAATATTGACGAATAATGTGCAGACTGAAGCTTTAGATTATTACACTCACTTTTCACCAATAAGAATGATATGTCCTCCAATCTGAACAACAACATCAGTTGTTTGCTCCAAAATGACCTACAGTATATAAGCATGTGGCTTTGCCTATAATATCAGTCAAGTTAGCACGCAATGTTACTGTAGCTCCAGAGGTAGAGCAGGTCAGTTACTAGTCAGAATGTTGGTGGTTCAATCCCAGCCTGTTCCAGTAGGCAAGTATCTGTGGGTGAAATACTGAAGTGCTTGTGTGAATGAGGAATGTTGTATTAACTGCTTTGAGTGCTCAAGTATGGTAGAAAAATTCTATATAAGAACCAGTCTATTTATTGTTTTAACTTTCCCAGTTACATCTAATGGCATTTAGTCCTCATAGACTTTTCAGAGATCTGATAAAATCCATATTTACATATTTTTCCAGGATCTGCAGGAGAAAACCAAACACGAAATTCACACACCCTTTCGTGTACAACTGCTGAAGGTCTCTTAAATTTATTTTAAAATGTAGATATTGGTCATAAAACTGCAAATATGACCTATGAGGTCATTTTTAAAAGAGGATGGGCTCAAGAATGACCAAAGAAAAAATAAGCAGTTCATAAAATTGACAAATAATAGGTGTGAGAAGGAATAAAAACTTAATCTATATTATCCTTTTTTTTTCTTGGTTTCACAATTTTATCAGTCACATCCAACATTTTCTGAGAACTTTTCATTTTCCAATATTCTTTTATTAGGCTGCTAAACACTCTTTCTTTCCTGTCTTTCCTGAGCTTTACACTTACACTATACTGCTCTAGAAGTTTGTGGTGATAGAGTGATAAACTCTGTCTCTTCACATACAAAGCCTTTAATGACTTAAGTCCATCATGTCATGAAGACCTTGAGGGCCACACTGTTGAAACTGAGCACTTCAATTTCATCATGAAGCCTTTGTTGTGCTTCCAAGAGTTTTATACAGTAGAATGGGAGGTAGAGGCTTCAGCTATTAGGCTGTGAAATCAGCTTCCAATTAGGTTTGGGAGGCAGACAATCTCTCTACTAAGATTAAACTTAACCCTTTCCTTTTGGATAAAGCATAGAGTTAGTGTTAGTTCAGATGACCCTGAACCACCCTTACATTTTACTGCTATATGCTCAGGCTGCTAAAAGAATTGTCATAATCTACTGAATATCTCGTCTCTATTGTTTCACTCTCCATGCATTTATGGCACCATTTCATGTCATTAACTCTCTTTCTCCATAGCTAGCCTTTTTTCCCCTTTCTGTCTGTATCCATGGCTCTAGAGCTTCATGATTCTGATCTGCAATACCAAGATTGTCATGGCTAGCTGTGTGGCAGGCAGGCAGATCCATCCACCCATCCATTGGCGTCTGCTGATCCAATTCAGGGTAGTGTGGAGCTGGAGCCTATCCCAGCTGTCACAGGGTATGAGGCAGGGTACAGCCTGGACAGGTCACAAGTCTGTCAGAGCTAAACACACACACAGAGACAGATAACTATTCAAAGACACTTTAACACCTACAGCCAATTTAGAATTAGCAGTTAACCTAGCATGTATGTCTTTGGACTGTGTAAGGATGCTGGACTAGTGTGTCTACAAGAAAACCCATGCAGCACATGAAGAACATGCAAACTCAACAAAGAAAGGCCTGAGCTGGCTGGTGGATTTAAACCAGGACTTTACTGATAGCGCTGATCACTGTGCAGCCCATGATTTTAGTTCATATAACTAAAAATTTCAGAAACACTGGGGGAAAAAATTAGACAAGAAAAATGACACTCTTAATGACTATTTTATGCTTACACAAAGGTTAGCTTAACCCTGAGAAAATGCTTTTCTATAAGGTGAGGGTGTTCTACAGTGCTCCCTTCTTCCTGTGAAGTTAAAGAATGTGGTTTCCACTCCAGATGTTTTCAAACCATGATACATGAGTCTGGGAGAGCCTTCAATTAATTTTCCATGCCAAGAAACATGAATGTGCCATATCCCTGGTACATTAAGTCGAACTAAATGAAATAATGCAGACATTATGGTTCATTGCAACAACTAGGTCCCATATCACCTACAATCTATTCTGGCTAATCAATCTGTCAGCAATGCCACAAGATTGATTATCCTGGTCTGGATTGCCCACTATCTAGTCCAAATTCTTCCCTACCTGCCGACACATTTTTTTCAGTAATTAAGACCAAGAATAAAACTGTCAAGTGTGGAATCATACTGCATTTTTTTTTATTTGCATTTTTTGAACCACATTTCCTACTAACAAATTAGACAGACTGAGCAAATTTGAAGCACTGAAACAATTATCCAACGCATGTTATCCTGATCCATCATTGCTGGCAGGCCCCAGTGGTCTAAGACCCCATTTCTGAGCGCTCTGCCAAACCAAACAAAAGAAACAAGAGTCTTGACACCAGGTCATAATCACTCTCTTATATCTAACATATATAATACAAATTTTTGCATTTTGCTACTCTAGGCAACTAACAGCATGTTTTTTTTTCTTTCAAAAGAGATTTCTTTCTCTAACATAAATTTTAACCCACTCTTCTTTGCAATGGTGCTTCAGTCCATTGAGGTTTGTGGGCACTCATTTATGCACTACTTTCTTAAGGTCTCACCACAGCGTTTCAGTTGGGTTGAGGGCTGGACTTTGGACCATTTCAACACCTTGATTCTTTGATTTTCCTTTTCAGCCCCTCTTGTAGATTTGCTAGTGTGCTTGGGTTGCATGGCCCAATTTAGGCCAAGCTTTAGCTGTCAGACAGATGGCCTCACATTTGACTCTAGAATATTGACTTAGCTGGGATGCATACCCTGGGAGAATTGTGTGGCATTATGTCAACACAGCCTTGAATGTTCCAGACTAGCAAACTGCTAAAACTTCTGCTTTTATGGAGGTAATCACAGTTACTGGTGATTAATTAATCAAGTACATTTGATTATCAGGACTTGGCTGCTACTTACTCTCTTAATTCCTATGGAGGCACTGATGGTTTCACAGGACTCTGGGAAATCCTGGGAAATCTTTTTCACATCACTGTAAGTCAGTCAAAGTTTTAAATGTCACAGTGTCACCTGGATACTACCCGTTATAATAAAAAATCTTAAAGGTATTAAGCTAGTGTAACATCTTTCCTTTAAACTTTTAGTATTAAGGTTTATACTGCAATAGGCCTAGGCTGCTGTGGCCTTCCCACGATGCACTGTTTCTTCTTCACTCACCTCTTTTCACTCTCTCTGTTTATACACCATTCTGCATTTAATCATTAGTTATTATTAATTTCTGGCTCTCTTCTATAATGTGTCTTTTGACCTGTCTCCCTCCCTTTGTCCCCAACTGGCCACGGCAGATGGCTGTCCCCCACTTAGGCTTGTTCTGCTAGAGGTTTCTTCTTGTTAAAAGGGAGATTTTCCTTCTCACTGTCGCCAAGTGCTTGCTCATAGGGGGTTGTCTGATTGCTGGGTTTTCTCTGTATTGTAGTGATGTCTCCTTGTTCGATCTGTTCTCTGTCCTAACTGACCTTGGCTCTATTTAGCTCAGCAACCTAACCAAATACCTTGTAAAGGGACAATTCAGAAAATTAAGGACAATGGGAGTTTTCTTTTAACATTTTGTCTTGTAAAGGGCCCAGGTTGTAACTTCTCTTGGGGAATTGTTACCTGTATATATATTAAGTAAAGTTGCAGTTAACTGAACTCTTGTATTATGGTCATTTGCGTTAATATTCAGCTCCTCCCAAATCTAGAGCGAAGTGTACTAAACCAGAATAGGTTTACGTATCTCATTACTCACTCAAATGCTTTTAATATTACAATTCTAATTACCATGTAACACTGCATATAGAGGATTATTTTCCCACTGTTAACTACCACACCACCATGTTGTACGGTGCAGTAGTTAACACTATCACCTCGCAGCAAGAAGGTTCCTATTTACAGCTGGGGCCTTTCTCCTTAGAGTTCACTTGTTCTCCCTGTGCGTGGTTTCTCTTCATGTACTCTGGTTTTCTCCCACAGTCCAATGACATGGATGCTGATTCGAAACTGGATGTGAATGAGAACATGAACACGTGTCTGTCTCTCTGCTGCAGTAACTCTGAAATAGATAACTGGCTAAGAAAATGGGTGGATATTGGGTAACCCGACTTTTCATAAGATACTTTTAATTTAGCTTTAAATCAAGTGTGAACATACCAAATCTTTCAATACACCAGGCAGATGGAAGTAATTGTGACTTGTGGGTATAATTTCACCCACAGGAGGAGGACAGTATAATTCTTAGAGTAAAGCTCTGGCTTCAGTGTTGCTCACTAATGTCATCTTTGACTGGAATGTCTAATGTTGAATTGGTGCTCTTGCCGCTCCACTTTTATGATAGACATACAATTCATGGTTTTCACACACATACATTAAATTTAGTGCATGTATGTTCACATTCCACCCACAAATATTTCTTCATTAACCACAAAGTCAACACTGATGGATGACATAATGAGACAATGTCTGCGTTAGAACACAACCCACTTTATTTATGTCTAATAAAGTCTTAATACATCTCTCATTGCTCTATTCATGTCATCATTACTGTACATCTGATTGAAAGTAGGTAGTATATATTTTGTGTGTAGAGGCCTTTGCAATAACATTAATGTGGCTGTGGTGGGGCATGCAATTAACAACCAACCTCTTGACTCACCTCTCACCACAACTTTCTTGATTCACTCTTGTGTCTTGGTAAAACACCAATAATGTTTTACTTAGAATACACGCCTAACTGGGAAAAGGCTATTGAAGGTGTATGGTTTGATTTTGATCAGCCAGCCACATAACAGATTGTTTCGGATTCAATCCAGAAGATATAGCATGTTGGTTTGGGCTTGTAATGAGAATGGGAAGAATGGGGATTGTATATTACTGTTTGTTTTTTTGTTTTGTTTTTTAATACTGTGTTATAATGGACAAAAACTGACACTGCATCTGGGATGCACTGAAATCTTCTAATCGAATGCCTGGCAAATTGACCTGATCAAATTTTTTGTGAGCTGCAAAAATTTTGTTACTTCTGTGAGGTTGAACAATATGCGCAGAGAGCACTCCACCAGCCACTGAGAGTCAGCCAGAAGACGTGTTTAAATGCCATCAGGAACTATTATTTTCATATTTCATTACACTTTGGTAATTTAATTTTCCTTTTTTGTCCTTTTCCTTTTTGTTTATTAATGTGTGGGATGCATTAAAACTACTAGTTAGGCTCAGACAACAAAGCTAGATTTAGAAATAAAATACTTTGGCTTAAAAATATAACAAGGGAAATCTATTGTAGCCTCTTGGACTATCTTGTACTTTGAAAATAAGTCACGTAAAACCCCAATAGGAAGTCTAGAGAAACACCAGCACAGTGCCGTATGCCAGAAGTCATTTGTTTTTTGATAGGTAGTTTCAGCAGTATTCTTGCTATAGTAATGCTGAAATATGTGCATTTGACTGTTAGTTATATTTAAAAAGCATAGCTTTTTTTTTTTTTTTTGCTGAAGACACATGAAATTCATCATTATATGTCCCTATATGTACAATGTACAAAAACAGTGTCAAAGGTTTGGTTTATCAAGCTCTGATGGACTGCCATTTTATAAGCCACTAACTGTTTGCCTAGCCTCTCCTTTTAGCTCTTGAGCTGGAGAGCACTTAAACAGATATTCACTGCCATCCAACTTTCCTTCCACTGTCACACCTGGCCCTATGTTTCTGTACCTTTTCCACAAAGTACCCATAACATGACTTAACTTTTAGGACATGCCTCAAACTTCAATTAATTTGTGCACCAAAGGGTATTATTTGTGAGCCAAAGAAGAAAAAAATGTCAAAAAATGACAGGGGGGTTGAGTGGAGATGAGTTTGGTGTGTTGGATTTTCTTACTTCTATTAATGTTGTTGATGTATGGTTTTAGTGAGTTGGAAAGATGTTTACCAGGTTGAATTTTAAGAAGATGCCCATTCTTCTCTCCCCATAACACATCAAGATTCACTAAACCAGTGTTTCTCAAACTGTCATGGTCATGTCAAGGATCATGACAGGTGGGGCGCAAACGACCTGGGAGAAAAGTCATGCAGAACAAATGTTGAATGAACACTGAATCAGTTCTCATGGCGGAACAAGGAAATGTTAGCAGGTACGTTAGTACAGCGACTAGCAAAACTTTCCACCATCTGCTGTGTACATAGCCAACACCCCACCCCATCCCCCCAACCGCGCTTCGACACTGAGGGCCCCCCCCTCCTACCGTACCGCACTTTGCATGGGGCATGATAGGATTTCATCCAGCAATGTGGGGCATGGCAGATTAAAGTTTGAGAACCACTTCACTAAATTCTATTTAATGGAGGAGTTCAATGACAGAATTTACCTGTTTCTATACACTTCAATGAAGCTAGGCCCAACATTTGTTTTTCTGTTGGGGAAAATCTATAAGGGAGATGTGCATTTCTTGTTTTTGTTGTGGATCAATTCAATGACTGAAGCAGGACTAGGATTTTTACAGAGCTTAAGAAGCAATTAAGCGTGTACCAAGGAAGAGAAGAAACAGCACAACCATCCCAACAGAGCCTGTCAGGATTCAGAGGAGCAAGCTGCTCAGTTCAACATGAAATTGACTTTCAGGGAGTCGGGGGTTTAGTGGTGTTATTTAGCTTTTCATCAATACAGTTTTCAAAGATCTAAACCTTTCCGTTGACTTTTAAACAATTAGTGGAAGAGATTTTCTGATTTTTCAAAAATGTGCCAGCTCAGATACATTCATGTGAGTATTTGCAACTGTCATGTTATTGAAAAACACTCATTCCTGTCCCTTTTCTTTCAAAGTTATTTTTATGTATAGCTGTAAAAAGCACTGAATAAATGTTATCCTCTGCTGCCGTTATTTAGTGCCATGTAATGTGATGTCAGCTTGATTAATGGCTTAATTAAATGTAGGATGTGGTTTAATCTGCCTTGATTCCCAGACTTCAGGAACTATTGGCATCAGCGGGTCTAAAGGCAGTTCATCCTGTACAAAAATTGGATCTCAAAGATCAAGTGTTGTCAACTAAGTGAAAGAACCACCAGGACTCTTCCTAGACACTTTTAATGGAGATTAATTCAATTCTGTTCAAATACTTTTTATATAAAGTGCCTCAGGTCAGGGTGGTGACAGCCACATGCTATGGTGGTGCTTCTCAGAACCAGTAAAAGAGAAATTTGTTCTCTATTCAGCAGGATGATGATATGAATTATACAATGAAGGCATTGCTGGATTGGCTTTTAGACAAATCTGGCAAATTTTATATTGGCTATACATAGAGAGGCAGTTATGTTTGTGATCAAGATGAATCAATTGCACTTAAAATTAGATAATAATTAAATTAGGGTTTTTAAATTTTTTGATACATAAGATTAATGTTACGTAACATTTTTCAGGACTTTCCTTTTTATATTGTTAAAAATGTAAAATTTAGTCTAAGAATATAAATTTGATGTAATTGGCAAATTTTGAGGCCCATGTTTTCTCTGTGTGTGTGTGTGTGTGTGTGTGTGTGTGTGTGTGTGTGTGTGTGTGTGTGTGTGTGTGTGTGTTTTATACACACAGGCAGTTCTGTCAGGCATCACTGTGGCTAAGATTAAAACATTGCTATTCAACTTCACTCCCATTGAACCCCAAACAGGTCTGTATGAACAATTCTAGTCTGGTTTTCAACCTCAACATAGTACAGAAACGGCTCTACTCAAAATCACCAATGACCTTATGGCAGCTGATTCCAGACTATTCTCCATCCTCATCTTCCTTGATCTAAGTGCGGCCTTTGACACCATCTCCCACAACATCCTCCTCAATAGACTGTCTTCTATCACCCACACCACTCTTGACTGGTTTTGCTCTTATCTCACAGGCCGCGCTCATTTCATCCAACTTAACTCTTTCAAATCCCACCCCTCCCCTGTTACCACAGGTGTGCCTCACGGTTCTGTCCTGGGGCCCCTCATCTTTATTACTTATCTTCTTCCCCTTGACATATTACTTAGCTTCTTCCTCTTGTCTATGTCTATGTCTATAGACATAGACATAGACAACCTTTATTGTCATTCATTATACACACAAATGTACGCAGAACGAAATTTCGTTGCATTTGGCTCGCACAGAGATATAAAAAAAATAAAACAATAAATTATATACCAGCATAGATTTAAAAGTTAACATAATATGATCGATGGCATCACCGAATAAGCAAAAGTACATAAATATCTAAAAATGTAAAGATGTAGCACCAGGAATATTAAGTATAGGTATATAGTATAAATACATAAATATACATCTGCCTATCTAAATACATGTAT
>JASGAU010407926.1:19569-55538 GCA_030220045.1 Australoheros facetus
ACAACACTAGCCTCACTACTAAAAGTAAACTTCATTTTGTCACAATATGAAGTGGTTGTCTGGCCTACACCGGGCTCCCAGGCTTCTGCTGCTTCTTCACAGGAGCCACGACAGCAGCTTGGGCCGATCAGCAAAGATAAAGTACTTTCACAAGAATGCTAACAGCATCAATTGTTCGCTCAAGTGCATAAACTGACATATCTTTATGTTTTGCTGACCTGCAGTTCTGCAAATAAAAATGCTATCAGCAGGAAAGGTAAAAAAACAAAAAAAACAATGTTATACTGCCATATAAGTTGCAAAGGAGGTAGGCAGTGCTTTTTCACTCACCTGGACAGACGATCGAATGAAACAAGGGAAAAGGGGTTTTCACAGGACTGCATGAAGTCCTGAGAAAACCAAGCTTGATGAGTAAAGAACTAAGTAGACCCCTTGATTCAAAAGCTAGTAGAATCACCAGCATATGACTTTAAGTATTAATTTCCTGTATGACTTCATCAATCTCTCACATCACTGTGGAGGAATGTTGGCTCACTCTTCTTTATAGCGTTGCTTCAATTCATTTATGTTTTAGGGGTCCTGCAATGGCCTTTCAGTCAGGTTGAGGTTTTGACTTTAACTGGCCCATTGCTACACCTTGAGTCTTTTCTTTTTTTAGCCTTTTTTGTTGTAGATTTGTTGCTGTGTTTGGGATCATTTTCCTGTTCCAGCACCCAATTTTGACCAAGCTTTAGCTGTTGGACGGATGGCTTCACATTTGACTCTAGAATACTTTGGTATACAGAAGAGTTCAGGGTCAACTCAATGACTGCAAGGTGCCCAGGTCCTGTGGCTGTAAAACAAGCCCAAGTCATCACCCCTCCACCACCGTGCTGCTGTGAGATGTTTTTGCTGGTATGCTGTGTGTGGTTTTCGCCAAATATGGCACTGTGCATGGTGCCAAGCATCTCAACTTTGGTCTCATCTGTCCAATGGACATTGTTCCACAAGTCTTCCAAACATGCCATACTCATTCAGTATTTTTCTAATTGTACTGTCGTAAATGCTAACATTTAGGCCTGTAGAGTCTAAGATGTAGCTCCTGAGTTTTTGGCAATTGTGACATTATGTTACACATAATACACACCAGAATGCTCCAGACCAGTAAACTGCCAAAACTTTTGCTTTTATAGAGGTGCTCACACTTGCTGATGATCAATTAATCAAGTGCATTTGAATAGCCAAACCTAGCAGAGAGTTTGCATGTTTGCAGTTTGCACTTGATAGTCTGATACTAGCCACTGGAAATAAAGGCAACCTTTCCCAACCTTATCCACGACTTCTATAAATGGGTCATAATCATCTAAAGAGTAGTACCAAGTAGAGCAGAATAATAACAGATGCCTAAGTAGGAGCCCATGTCTTTAAAGTATGTTGTTTACCTGTGAAGAAAGTTATCGACTACTTTGCCACTTGGCTATCATAATTTGAATATTATAATTTTACAGATAACATTTTTCAGTCTCACAGCATTGTGTTTAACAATAAAAGCTGAAACACCAGGAGGTTTTCAAGAGAAATGAACACACAACTACAAAATCAAAATGTTACATTTTTAAACTTCTTCATGAAGATGCAACAACTTGCAACTTGCTTTGATGTGATGAAAATGTATCCAAGCACAAAATGTACCCTGAACCTGGGCAATTACAGTAATGTGTGCCGTGTTAACAAAATTGGACTTTATACCATTCAGAAAAATTGTTCAAGGCTTTTTTGTGTGTGCGGCCGCCACCCCGGCAGTAGCGCCTCTGCAGTAATGTCCTAGCTGGCACATTTGACCTTGAACATCGCTGGACCATTGTTTAATTAAATTAAATCTCTCTGATACCTCTCTGAGCTCTGGAAAATTAAAGATAACTGGGGGAAAAATTGTGCGGAATCTGTCAAATCATTGGGGCCTTTTGCCTCTGTTCACTGTTCTGTCTCTTTATCTGTTATCTCCTATTACCCTCTGCGACTCACTGAACATTTATAAAAGGTGGAAAAGAAACCTGCCAAAGTAAATGTTACATAAGCCTGTTGCTGATTTATTGACATCCATGAAACCTGAACAAATCTATGAATTATTAAGCTTTACTTAAAAAAAATAGAAGTGTTTCACTGATACTGCATGACAGTTATGAAACAGTCTCCTCGAGGCACTTTTTTTTGTGTGTGAGCTTTCATATGTGAAATTGTTCCGTGCACCAAGGTGTATTCCTGCTACTTAAGATGGCCTGGGAGCTACTGTACCTTATTGGACAAAGAAAAGGGAAATATATTTGTTACCCAACCCCCCCACACACATTTTCCCTTTGTCAAGGCAAAATATGATGTCACAGTGCTACTCGCATGTTGAGTGTGTTACTGGCAATGATGCCAGCCTGTGGCAATGCTGCTAAAGCAGTTAATTATTGATGAGCTTAGATGTAAGTCAATAATGCAAACATGCAGACAACCACAGTGGCTTGTGGCAAACAAACACGCAAACAAACACTGACTGAAATGAGCACAGAGCCACACATTTGGTTTGATTTTGCTCTCTTAGAAGTCTCTCTTATGAGTCTCCAGCGTGCAGAACCATGTTTATTTGTGATTTATTGCAATGGTTACCTCTGTGGTTTATGGCTGTTTGTGTCTGTGCAATCCAAGAATAAGCAATCAATTGTACATTACTGACAATACAATTAAAATTAGGCATCTGAGGGATGTGCGTACACTCGCACAGACGGAGCGACAGATGCAGATCAGCATCTCAAGTGGCTGGGAAGTGAGTCAGCCACCCTTCAACCACAAAAAAAAACAAACAATTTGGTTTCCTTTTATTCGGGGGATCTCCTAGATGTTAAAATATATTACTGCTGCCATGCCGCAGTACCTCTTAACACTAGCTCTGTTTATATTTCTTTGGTTTTGTGCTTTTTAGGTCATGCCTCCTTAAACTGCACCCCTCTCAAAAAAGCCCAGTCTGCTCTGATTGTTCAGCTCGCCTGGCAAAAATGAGTGTAGGTGCAGTCCAGCTGTTATCTAGCAAAACCTCTACTTGAACTATACACCTTTGAACCAGAACTAGACAGAGACCTAAGTGAGACTCTAACAGAAGTCCCTTTCAAGAAGCAGAGTTACTATTATCAAAATTGCTTGCAGTTTGGCCATTTTTTTCCCTCAGCTCAGGCTCAAACCTCAGTTCAGCTATGTTTCACATGTTGTTTGTCTGTCAGCAAGATTATGCAAAAGAAAAAAAAAAAAACCAAGCTAACTTTAATGAAACTTGGTGCAGCGGTGATGCACAGACAAATGAAGAACCTATTTAATGTGAATGCTAGCAAAAAAAAAAAAGCCAGCTGATTGTAGAATGTACCATAGCGCAAAAGGCAAAGCTGAAACACAGTGTTCTGTGACTACTGAGTGAATGATCGTCATGGGGCTTGAGGGTGCATGGGTGCTTTCTAAATAAGACTGCATTGAACTATTTCCTCTTATAGCCACCAACAAACCATTTGGATGGAATATTCTGGAATTAAAGAATCAGAATTTTGGGAATATGCTGCATGATGTAGATGAGACGCCAAAGTAAACCCTCAAAGGACGCGTTTGGGCAGTAAAGGACAGCACAGGTTGGCTGTGACTTGGGATTTACTCCCAATCCTATCGGAGAGTGAATGTTAGATAGAATTTGTGTGTGAATAAAGCATGCTGTATAAAGTGCTTTGAGTGCTCATGTAGAGTAGAAAAGCACTACATAAGAATCAGTCCATTTACAGGAGCAGAATTCTTTTGTGGGAGACCTTAACTGTCCTGGGCTTTGTGATTCAGTATGCTGTCTAGCATACTATATGGAAATGAAAAGCCCCAAAAAGCATAAAACATTCATTTTTAAGCAGTTGTGACGGGCAGCTCATTAAACAAGAAATGGCACTATTCTCAACCACACTCTCTCAACAGGCATCTGTAAATTAAGTAAATTACAAATGATTGCATGCTCTTTCCTGGCATGCCACCACCGAGAGTCCAATCAAGTTAACAATTCCCCAACCTTGTCTATATGCCAAAAATCAGAAGGGTAAAACAGGCCTGGTTTCTCATGAAAACACTGTGGCTAGGGGGACAAGCTTACTTGCCAGTGAGTAATGTAGAAAGACGTGGCTATGAGTGCAGAGATGAATCTTTCAGTGTTTATTTACTGCTGTTTACAGTACGAATTCCTGCCTGCGGCTTTGGATTTATGCCTGTAGTAAAGCCTGCAATGTCAATCAAAGTCAGTTTAACCAGTCATGGCATTACTGTCGCAGAGGCTTTCCTCCATCTTTTACTCAGCATCTCTTTAGGTCAAGAATGTTTGCTAATCTAGACATAAAACAAATTAAGCATGTCAAAGTATGTCATGACCACAGAACCTCGTTATGCTTGTGTTACAAACAACAGTGTTGTATCAGGTCCCCACTATTGCATCATGTCACCGCGTCCTCGCAACAGCATTATTTTTGGTGGGGGGGTGGGGGGAGCCGCATGACCACACATGCTTGTGAAAGCATAAAGCCCAAACACATTTTTTTGTCGCCTTATCGCTGCCTGTTTAACTTGTGCACTTTGCTGTTATTTACAGGCTTCCACATTTATCCCCACACAGTGTGACACGTCCTCAAGTCCCTCCCCTCCCACCCCCTGCTGATTTCGCTCCTGTCCCTTCTTATCTAGCTTCTATCCGAAGGCATCGGTTGGGGACAGGATTATATTGAGAGTTGTTATTAACTGCATCTCTTACTTCCTCCTCTTCCACCTCCGCTGTGCCTCTTGCACTGTCTGCTGGGTGCCTTTCTTGTGAGATTCTGAAAGCTTATAAGAAGCAACAGCTAGTGAGAGAGAGAGACATGGGCTCTAATGATCAGTAAAAGCAGAAACATTAGAAATGTGTGGTTTTGCAGAACCGTATGCAACACTGGATGCAGCATCATCACTGTGAGCCTTTTAAAAATGATATCATCTTTTTTTAATCTTTTAATTGTATTTGATCATATCATTGGTTAATGTTGTTATTATTATTATTTATTTATTTTTTTAGGTTTAAGATTATGAATGGAAGAAAAACTGGAAGCAGTAAATTTTTACAAATTTTTGGAATGTGGCTTGTGAACAGTGAATATTCCTTGACAAAGGCAATAACTGAGCTGAAATCCTCCTTACCTTACAGTATAAAACGCCTTGTGGTGACTGTTGTTGTGATTTGGCGCTATATGAATTGAATTGAATTGATTTGAATTGAACTGAACCTCAAAGGTGTACCAGAGCTCCTGAGGGTAGCTTGGTTTGAATGCAAAGACCAAGCAACATCGCTGCAGCAAAAGCTACACTGCCCAACTCACCCATCACTTTCACCCCCTCCAGAACAATCATTCATTACTGGAGTCAGAAAGGAGGATTATGTGTGGTCATTAGTTAACGACTCGTCAACGTCTTTAGCCAGTGAGGGCGCGATGTCCTCAGTTTTATAGTCAGATCCATCATTTGTCACATCAGGTTTCAGAACACTGAAAATGTTCAGCTTGAAGCTTTATAACAGGACTTCACCAACCTGTGAGTGACATCATGATGGCTACATCCATCTATTAAACTGTCTGTGGCTGCCATTCATGTCAGACTAAGCAAGAATGTAACAGCAAAGCCCCTGATTGTAACTGAGTTGAGTAATGGTGGAAGTTACTGACTATGTAAAACTTTATTAAAGTTTTCATGGCAGGGATTGACTGTGTTTTTGGCTTCTCAATTACTGCTATGCAATGCTATTAAGTAATGCATGCATGCCGGTAATACCCACGACACTGTGCAATATACAGTATAAGTATATACAGTATATTAGACGTTTTCCATGCTGATCTTTCTTTGGCTGTTCAGAAATAGAATTTCGTCAAACGAGAGCATAACAGTTATATTTATATAAAAACCAATCAGTCAAATTTTGACAACAGTGAAGGGGAAGTGTATTTCCTGGTAATATTTCTCTGTGAAGATAGCGGAAATGAAAGGCAGAAGGGAATAAATACAATCAAAAAGCAATAACCTGACCCTCTAATGGAACCTGAGAGGGCACCAAAATAAATACAGACATATGTGTGTTTCCACTGACAGCTAGACAAATTAATATCGCATGATACCAACGCTTCTGGTTAACCCTCTCGTTGCGGATCACGCCGCACCGGCCGAGTGAAAGTTTAAGAAATACAATAAGCCAGTAGAAGCCAGTTTTGTATTGATTTGACATTTTCATTTGGTTCTATTACTTTAAGGCACACAGAATAACCTGCTTAAGCTTTCTAACGTTCCTGGTACACTGACAGACAGAGTAGGATATAGCCACTTTGGGAGGCTGATTACACACCCATTTATATTCTTTGAATGTTTTTCTTCCACAAATGTATAGTTTTGTTACACCGCTCTCTGAATATTAAAAACAACAACAACAACAAATAAAGAGAGAGAAAAGAACAAAAGTGAAAAATGAGTAAACTGAGATTTAGATACTAGACTTTTTCTCATTGTGAAACAGCACCACCGTCTTTTCACTTGCACCTTGTATGTGAGTCACTGTCTGGAAGCTTTGTCCTAACAGATGGAGAAAGAAGGAGTGAAAGAGAGAGACAGACAGAGAGAGGAGGAGGGAGGGAAAAAGGAGAGGCCTGCTGGGTTAATTCTCCTCAACTGATCCTGTTCTGTCAGAGAGTGCTTCGTCTATCCAAACCTCCTCTCCCTGGACCTCACACCTGCTCCTAGGCATGGCAATGAGCCTGCACATGCACACGCATACACAGGCAGAGACACACACACACACGCACACAGACGATGACAAAGATGGGACTATGAAAAGAAAGAAGGAGAGGGAGAGGTGCGGTTGAGGGAACAAGAGTAAAGAAAAGAATCAGAGGGCTGGAGAAGGTGTGGAAAACCTCCGTATGACAGCAGAGTGTCCAGTGTCAGAAAGGAGGCGACATGGGAGAAAGACAGAGGTAATCAAATGAAGAGAGTGAATAATATTGGGGTGGCGAGAAAGGAAAACAGATGTAAAGAAGAAGAAGCAATGGTAAGAGACAGCATGAGAGTCAAACAGAAGAAGATAGATGGGAAAAAAAAAGGGGGGGGGCACAGCAAAGAGATTAGGGCAAGCTATTTAGCAGCATAATACTCCACATGAATTTTGATAAAAACATTTATTTAGCTTGTGGATGAGTAAGTACAGTCATGCAGACAGAACGAATACTGTTGCTTGCTTACATTCTGCTTAACAATTTTTTCAGCTGGCCACTGCAGAACAATCATTTTTAGCATGGGGAAGCTAAACTCGAAGCTTGGAGAGGAAGGCCTGAATTAGACTTCTGCATCGGATCTACATACGTAACCATAAAGCCCTCCGGAACCCTACGCATCAATCACAATCCTTGCGGGCTGTGTCAGCCCGATGTGTATTTACATTTCTTGAGAGTTGCACTTCAGGTTATGTCGTAAGTGACCGCGTAGGGTTCAGAGGGTATTTCTGGTTGTGTACATAGGCTGCAATGACCCAACGCAGGAGTCTAAATTAGGCCTACGACATAAAAGTTGGCTAAAAAAGACATGAGGGTTTCCTGCGACTCCTTACATTCTTCTTTATGCAATGCACAATCATATGTGTTGTTGCTCTGATCTGAACAAAGAGCCCTCGCTTTGGCATTTAGAAAGGTCACAAGCTGTTGATATAAAGATGTGTTGGCAGTCTGAGCAACGCCCACCAGTTCATCTGACGCACAGGTGTCAATCCCCAAAACAACTCTAATGTTCCTGCTGAGCGCATTGTTTCAAGTGTGATCTCAAAAAAAAAAAACAAGCTGGCTGTCAAAGGTGTTGCCTCAGAGGAACAAAGAAATCAAATCTTCAAACAGCCACTGACACCACAACTCTCATTGATGGATTACAAAGCTATAGGTTTGAAATGACAGCAACATCTGACAACAGTCTAGTTGATGGAGCTTAAAACTAAATGGAAACCAATGAAGAGCCCCCCAAACCGCAAGTTCAATGCAACAATGTAACAATGCAAAAAAAAAGAGAAAATATATGTTTGTATATAGCATAAAACAAAATGGGTTAGAAATGGGTGACAATATAGTTTAATAATGGCTCCAGAATTTTCATGAGGTTTTAGTATGTGTTAATGTTTTCATGTGTAATCTGATGCATCTGACGTTTACAGTACTGTGCAAAAGTTTTGCACATTTCTTTCTATTTTGCTTCCAAGGAGTGTTGGATTATATGATATATATCTTACATACATACTTCCCTGAGAATATTGTCTTTGTCTGAAAATAACTGACCAAATACAGAAGCAATGTTCTGTGTCATCATGACCTGTTGTATTCTGACTACAGTGATGAAGACTAAACAATGATAGAAACTGAGACACCGAGGTCACGCTGTTGTTGCATTTCTCTGTTTTGCATACTCTGTTTTTGTAAATGACGTCATCAAGACTGATATGTTGACTAATAAAATATCTGTGACTTGAGTTAAAAATCGCCAGCACTTCATGTCATCTCACACGAGGATGGCATGCAGTTCTGACCCAGATATCTGTAAAACAGAAACAGGAATAAGGAGTCAAATATTCAATTTAATAAAGCCATTTTCAGTTTGTTTTTTATTCCTGTTTCGATTAAACGAACACGCAAGAAATATAAAGGCTTAAATAGCAAACACACACACACACAGCCAAAGATATATTATTATTATTTTAAAATTCCTTCAGGAGCCAGACTTTCTTGTAATTTTTTTTCTGTGGGTCTTTAAAGGATTCTCTTTAAACTTTTTTTTTTTTTCTTAAAAACACATTGTCAGTCCAGTCCTTGTACCTTACCATTTTCAGTGGGATGTTTTTGCTTGTTGTGCCACTTCAAGGGGACATATCATGCAAAATCCACTTTTTTAGCCCTTAAATACATTTTGTTGTGTACTTTAAGTGTGTAGGAGTGCAGGAAATTTAAATGCATTCTGTCCCGGTGCTGCGTAGATATCTTTATATTCTTTTTGGGTCATAGTTTTCAGTCTGTTCATTTTTCTCTATTCCCTGTTACGTTTTCTTTCCTCTTTCCTCTTACGTCACAGTATTTGCTGTGGAACTGCTAAACAAGGATATGGACTTCGCGCTTACCGATTTCATGAATCCGCCATTTTTTTTCTCAGTGATTTTGTAGTCCAAGTTCAGTTATCCCAAAGTTGCAAGCTGACAAGTCAAAATGTTCGGTTGTTGGGTGTATTAACCCACACGATTCCTTACTTCGCCTCTGGCATCAGAGCTTCTTCGAAGTTCCTGTTTCTCTGCCGGTAGATAATCGTATCGCTGCTATCAAACTACAAAAATGGTCGAACGGGGTGGAGTGGAACACTCTGCGACCTGGAGGGGGACGGGGTGTGAAATGTCTCATTCACATTTAAAGAGACCAAAACGAGCACTGAGACGTGCCTCAGAAAAGGTGCGGGGTCTGTGGAGCTACAATAACGAGGAATTCAGACCAAAGTATTGCAGTTCAACTTTATATAGACCACAAGTGAATGATTTACATATGAAAAAGAAGGATTTAAAAGCATGATATGTGCCCTTTAACACTGACCTATGAATCGTTCAAGTATAAAATAAGGCATCTAACTCAGGTGAAGAATGAGTGTTGTTAAAACACAATTTGACAGGCATTCTTATAGTAAAGTCAAAGTGTGTAAAGTTTGAGGGGTCTAGCTTGAACTGTATACATCTATGGTGTGAATTTGAACATCCTAGGTGGGCTATCGCTTTCACAAGCTTTTCAGAAAACTTGGCCTCTGACCTCTACCCTTAGGTCAAGGTGACCAAGATTTGAACTCGTCCAAGACTTTTAGTAGATGCATCTATGCTGTGAATTTGAACATCCTAGTCTTCTTAAGTCATGGCCAACGTTAAAGTTTTTGTGGAACACACGCCGCCATGGCTATGAGTAACTCGACTTTTTTGTCAAAAAAGCCGAGCTAAAAAGGAAGTCAGAACTATTTACTAAGACGTGTTTTAAAAATTGTAGATACCTTTAAGAGGCTATCATATGGCAGACTGTTTCTACAACGGTAGACATAAGCATGACATTGAAGTATCAGTTTGGCCTTAAAATACACACTTAAAAACTCTATCTAGATATTTTTCCAAGTTCTGTGCTAAACTAATCCTTACAGATGATGCTTTCAAAGACATAAACAAAAAGAAGGGTCGCAGCAGGTGGCTTAGAGAAAACTTTCAGCAAACATTTTCTTTTTGCTCCACTCTCAAAATAGACACAGGAGAGTTTTTCCAGCATTGTTTAAAAACCTGTAGACCACAGAAACTATACAAGTGTGTGGCTTCTCCACGATCATTGTGCCTATTGCTATCAGTAGGAGGTATGTCTTTCATCTATTACACAGCGTAATGCAGAGTTAGACCAACAGCATGTGAATGAAAAACACCATATCCTGTAAGTGGTAAATTTGTATTAATAGTGAAAATTATTAGCATTTTAACACTGAGTGTTTGGATATCAGTTCTGCTGCCTGTGCTGTCAATTGGAAGCACTGCAGGTCAAGAGGCCTGTACTCATGTCAGTCTTGATGCACACTGGCATTATCCAAAACTTGACTACTCTTACACTCGGGGAAAAAGAGAATCTGCCATCTCTCCATTAAATTCACTTGCTACACTGCTATCCATCTCAGCCCATTAACTTTTGCAGGATTGAATTTGTTAAATAACAGCTCTATTTAAGGACGTGACTGTTAAAAAGCAGTCAACTGCAAATACAGGAGCAGCAGGGCTTCAAACTGAATTATCACATCAGAGTGATTTAAAAATCAAACTTAGTGAATTGTTATATTGGCTGCAAAGCACTGGGAGTTACCGGGGATACTGGAACAAATGCAAAATAATAATAAAAATTAAAACAAATCCACTCAATTTAAATTATGGAATGGTTTTGCAGGAAATGGATATAAGAAGGGACCATTTGAAACATTCTTTATCCTTCTTTAATGTAAAATCTAAATTTTAAGAAAAGAAAAAAAAAAAGATCTTAACATTCCCTCCCACATGCTAAACTGTTTTCCTCGATACCCATTAGGTGTATCCCATGCATTCAACTGCTCGCCTGCTGTGACAATAGATATCAAATTCCCACTGAAATTGTGGAGGTACTCACAAACAACAATGAGTGTAAGGGACACCACAGTGAGTTAGGCTGTGGAAAAACTCAGGCATTATATTAACACTCCAAACCACTCTGTGCGATTGGTATACCACATGCACCGTCCTCCAGTCATAAATATCAGAGGTATGTTTACTCTTGTTTAGTACCTCAGCTTTAATATGAAGTCTTACTTTGTTTGTTGTATCACAACCTGTTCTAGTATTGTATGCACGGTATGGTTTGGGATAAATTAGAATATATATATAATATTATGTACTGACTACAAAATAACACGTGCAAAATTGTGAAGCTAGTTTGGCCTAAAATGTTGCGTAAATGGACGTTCCAGTGTATGAGACCAATAAATGTCACGATTGATGCTGAAAACAGTCCAACAGCAGCTGTACATCTTGTTTGCAATGTTAAAAAAAAAAAAAAAAACTCATGTCCTCAAGTGATTTACACATGCATTATTAATATAGTTTTGTTTNCAAGTTTGGGACATTGTGCATGTTGACTGACAGGTAAGCCAGCAGGGGGGCAGTGCGAGGAAGGATGCATGCTTGGTGATTTTTAACCTTCCTTTGCAGATTAAAATGAGTAGTTTTGATTGGCACTTTAGACATTTATTATTCAACTTTTTTTTCCTTATCATTGCATTCCACAAAGACAAATTTGCCTCTTTAAAATATGTTGTGTTACTTTGTAAAACTGCTACTCTTTTTATTTATTCTGATGTGGGAATTTTTTTTATTTATTTAAAGCAATACATGTCCATTTATTGCATAGTGATTGCCTGTTTTCTTTTCTTTACAGGTTTCTGAAGAATTTCAGTTTTATTTCAGGTTATTCTAAGAGCGCACGCCTGAGGACCCTCACCTGCTGAGTTACCTACCACCTCTTTTTGTTTAAACTTGCTCCACAGGGGATCCACTCCTCTGCACAAGATCACAAGGAAGCACAAATACTTCTCTTCTTCTTTTCTTAAATAAACTCTTTTAAGTCTTTAGTTGAGCTAGAAACTAAGCTAATTAAAACTGTAACTTACTGTTAACAAGCTTAGTAGCTCAAGAGATCTGTGGACTGTGTCTCACACACAAACACACACCAGATTCTGAATGGCATCTTATTTGCTACCTGCTCTCCATCTTTACTTCAGATTTATGAACTTGTCAAGGGTTTGTGATATTCATTTCTCTTCCTAACCCCCTTTCTTTAGCTGATTAATCTCTTTCTTTGTACCAATGTTGGGCTAGTTTAGGAAAGTTATTTTTCCTCCTCCTTGATGGCAACCATGAAGAATGGTTTGGTATTGCCACGCTTGTCACTCACATAGTCAGAAAGGTGCGTGTATGTGTGTGTGTGCACATGTGCTTAGAACTGTGACAAATCAAATAAGCATGAGTTAGCATTTAGACAGCCACTGTGCGTGTACGTCTACATGTCCGTCTACGTGTCCACATGGGTATGTGTGTAGGCTGTATGGGTGTGTTATACTGAAATAGATACCGGCTAATAGTGCTTATATATTAATAAAATTATACAAGAATTTCACTTACAGGCACTACTATTAACCACATAATGAGTCATGCTAGTTGTTAGATAATTGCTTAAAAAAAAAAAAACTACACCCGCAAACACAACTAATTAGGCCAGTTCAGTGACTTGAGTCGGCTAAGGCCCCAGATACACAGGCCTGGAGACCAGTCTGCAAACATTTGCCAAAAGGAGTCCGAAGTCGAAAAGGCTAATTCTTAGCCCAATAACATATGAATCGGTGCTGTATTACGGGTCATTTCCGTGTTCACGTGATGGTCTTGGCAACAAGGGAGAGACACCGGCTACTTCTTTGCATATTTAATATGCAAAGTAGAAGCCGATACCACTTGCGACTTTCGATTGCTTCTGCCAGATCGGGTCACATTTAGCAACCACCAGTCATGAGGGAAAAATGCGCCTTCCCCAACCGGTTGCAAGTGTTTGCTGGCAATCGCTGTGAAAAATGTTGCTAAAACCACAGTCACACAGCCCTAGAGGCTGGTCAGTGACACACTGGTAACTACTAGTTGCTAGAAGAATGAGAATATTCCACGACAGGTTGGTGAGCAGTTGCTAGCATAAAATTGGTCACAAAGAGGTCCATGGCCCTGCACCAAAAACGGTGGTTGCTAGCAGGTTGCCAGTAGTTTGCATGTAAGATTTGTCTGCAGAGGAATGTGACGCAAAGTGGAAATGGCAAGCATTTGCTTTCAAAGTAAAAAGTGTGCTTTTTGAAATGTGTTGGCTGCAGCGGAACAGCGGTGCAACCTTTACTTTGAAGGCGAATGTTCTTTCCAGTTTTTCAGGCTTCCCTACAGCTATTGTAGGGAAGCCTGACGTAAACAGCAATCTGACAGCCTGCTCCAACTCTCCAATATTTTCCTTTAGCTTTGACTTTTGCAGTTCCAAGCAGCACAACCTGTGCCTCGTCTTTCCTTGCGCGCTTAGCCATTTTCAAATAGGCGAATAGATATCGCAAAAACACAAGAAACGATGTTATATTCTGAGATCCACTGTTGAATGGGGCGGGTTTTTTAAATTTTTGTAGCAGACGGCTCAATTCAGATGCACAAAATTGCTTGTAAAAATGATAAAATAGAAAGAAAGATGGTTGAGATGAATGTAAAGCACCTATATCGAAATAATACATAATCTAAGTAACCCAAATGCCAGTAAAAAAAAGTGGCGTGCTTATCCTTTAAACCTCAATACAAAAGATCAATAAAAAAAGTTAATAAACTCACACCCTATATACATTTATGTGGAGAAATTGCAACAAACTATGGTTAGCATCACCAAAAATTATGAGTTAATAAGCAATTAAACAATTAAATGTAGCTTAAAATGTTTCTCAGTGCCACACATACATCTGAACGTTAAAATGCATACCTTGCCTTTGTGTGCCAGAAAATAGTTTTTTTTACGTTTATATTATACAGTAGCAGCTTGTTCAGGCTGAGAGTGATTATTGATTTTGGGGTCTTGTATTAAGATGACATGGGCTGTAAACTTATTTGCTTCCAGCAAAAATGTCACTGTCAAAGACAAATAAATTGCAGTGAACTCAAATGACTCAAATGTTCTGTCCTGCCTTTCAAGATGACAGAGCTGAAATGCACACCTCTGAGTCTGAAAGCAGGTAATTTGCATTTGAAAAATGACAGCACCAATGTCTACAAGTGCTCATTAGGAACAAGGTGAGCACTGGGCTTTGACATTGCAGAGATCTCTTCTGTGTGTAATTTGACACTTCACAGGTGTGAACAAACTGGCTTTGCATTTGTTTTATCAATGTATATAACGGCATTTTCACTCCAACTGAATAAGTAAAACAATACCCCCCCCCCCACACACACACACACACACACACACAGACACACACACACCTACACACACAAATGATCATTAAAAGTACAGAAAGCAGAGAACATTTTCCACAGTTCTTTCGGATTATTTGGCTCACAGCTCAACTTCCAGCCTTTATTTTCAATGTTATACAAACAATGCTGTATCATCTCCCTGGAACCGTATTCTCGTTGACGCCCACCGCCTCGCTATCACCTCGATCTCAATCACTAACAAGAGGCCCTTCACCCACAGTACAAGTGCACATTGCTCATTCATCCTAATGAAGCAGGATACAAACAGTCTCGCTTAAAATGAGGCAAAAACCTGCTCACTGGTCCATTTGGAATCACCCTTTCCTCCCCCTTGCATTAGCTAAACTGTGATTCCAAAAACGTTGAAGGGACACGTAAATACATCTGGTTTTTTTAGATGCTTTTAGATGCGACAGCAGGGAGAGAAGGACTTTCTTTCCGTAAGTAGCTAAGCTTTTTAAAACCAAAGTTATACACAGTTATCAGATTTGACTTACTTTAATCTATTTTCTGGGCTTGATAGCTTTTTACCTTGCACTGCATACTCTTCTAGTCATGGTACAGAGCAGAGGGTGAGAATTTAAAGGTTAAAGCCAAGATCCACGATGACACAATTAACAAAGGTTTAGAGATTGTTAAGTATACTACATAGTATAGAAAGATTTGACTTTAATAAGATATAATCATATATCCAAGCAATGCCTGACTGCTCACTTGTGCAGTAATTTCAGCTCATGTGACGTCTTCGACACAGAGACACGGTGTTGTGTCTCCGCTTCTGAGCCCGGCCTGTTTTCTCTCTGACAAGCTGGTAGCCACAATGCCAGATCAAATAGCCGGGCTCATTTTCTGATCACTGACCCAGTGTCGAACGTGTCTCTTTAAAGCTGTTCGAGGCGCTGAAGATGCAATCAAAAATGATCCTCGGATTTAAAAAGTGAGACGTTCCGTGGCAGCCGTCAGATGAGTCATGCCTTCTTTTTGTGCATTTACATTCATTCTGTCGCTCCCTTTTGTGATCCCTGCAGACAAGGTCGCTCCATCCATACGTCTGCATAGCTTTTCCCTTTTCCATGGCTGTGGGCGGCATGTCACAAGCATTTAGCGTGAGGAATGAGCAGGGTGGCACAAACAGATTGGCAAAATATGAAAATTGGATGACAATTAATGGCTATGTGCTTTTAAGTGCAGGAGATATGATTGTGTGCGCACCTAGGCCTCACACTCTCTCTCGCCGCCATTAATATTCAGTGATTGAATAGGCACCTGCCACCACATTCTCGCCAGCCTGCAGGCTTTTTTATGTCCTCTCTGCGCAAAATTGTTAAATAGAGAAGCTGATGAGGTGGAATGTCGAAGCAGATTGCATACGACAGGCCCCAACTTGAGGAGGGAGAAATCATCATTTTCACTGCTTTTCTTCACCGCCACCCCCCCTTGACCGGTAGAAACTGATGTGACAATCGGATCTGGAATTGCTACACATTTCCAAGGAAGGGAGAAGCGCGCGGCGGGTGGGTGAGTGGGGGGGGTAGGCAGGGACGCAGTAGAAAGCTGTGCAGCAGCAGGAGATGGGGAAAGGAGAATCTATGTTCAAGTCAGTGTGTCTGTCAGTTTTGTGTTTCAGTGTCATTTGAGTGCATGTGGAATGATAGTTGCTGGGATTCATCTCCTGAGTAGCAGATAAAAGGAATGAAGAGATATAGTCTCTTGCAGCCGGGTGAAGAACAGGAGAGAAGATTGGAGCGTGACGGATAGCGTGAAGCACATCGGGCACAATATCTTGCAATCATCTTCCAGGCTGTGTGCTGCCTTCAGATAGAAGTTGCTCACGGATTTGTGTGCATTGTGTACAGTCATGTAAATTCCTCATGACAGCGTTGCTTTGAGTAGTAAACAAAGTGTCACATTTTAGCCACTTATTTCCAGTAGGACACTGCCTCGTCTTGTTGTTGTTGTTTTTTTTTTCCCACACTATTCTCTACAGTATGATCTCCCACTCACTCCCTCTGCATATACTCCACAATCATTGGCTTTTTAAACTGCTATTTTCATTCCCCTTTTCATTCATTGAACACATACAATCATCCACTTGTTTCCCGTCAGGTTTGCTATTTCTCTGCGTGGTCTCAAAAACGTCTTCTGAGAAGTGAAATATATCCTCTCTCCAGATGACGGTGGGTTTTCATATAAAGCTGAGCTAAGCCCCATCCAATTTTCTCTGCTTTCCTTTTCACCTTTCCTTCTTAAATAACAGGTTTCTGGCCTTTATTGCCGGTCATGGACATTGTGAGACCATAAGACAAGACGGTAACCAAAATTAATGGGGCCCCCAGCCTGGACTTTCTCCTGGCTGACCGCTTAACGGTCTGCAGAGCACGGACAAAAAGCAAAGGACTGCTAATCGGAATTAGACGAGGCAAAGCATGCACCTTCCCATTCAATTATGGACAGGAGGTAGTATTGACAGATCACTGTGGAGAGATAACGGGGATATTTCCTTATACCGAGTGATATATTGCAACTTGAAACGCTTTAGTCGTAACAAACGTGCGCTTTTATCAATTGAATTCCTTTAATAAACCTCCACATTTGCCTGATAGTAATAAACGACAAACCCTGTGCGACATGATTTCATTTCTTTAGCTGGCTCTTTTTTTTTTCTCTTCAACCTTGGGGTGAAAAGTGGTAAAGTACTTTTCCTTTGTCTTATCAGCAGCTTCAGTAAAGCCTTCTAGGGGGCACCTATATCAGATCCCTCATGCTTGTCATCATCAAGCCTCTCATCAGGCTTTGCACTCTAGTCGGCTGCCTTTTCCCTTCCCTTGTGACAGCATTTTGTTTTCCTGCCGAGAAACACAAAAAGGAACATATTGAAAGGAGGAGAGAGACAGAGGCGTCGGTGTACACACATCTCCTGGCTAATAATCCAGCAGAGGAGACAACAGTCATTCATCTGTGTACCGGCACTGGCAGGTTGACTTTTCTTGACTGAAGAAGGGGGAATAATTGCAAGGCTCTCGTAACTGATGAATGCAGCTGAGACTGTAGTGCCGAGAGCGTCCCGACTCCCATTTTTTTTAAAGGTAGGAGAAGATGAAAAGAGGAAATACACACAAAGGAGCATTTATGTAACAACACAAGGAGTATGTATCAAATAAGCTGTGTTCCACTTAGCATAGCTCCAAA
Source organism: Australoheros facetus (assembly GCA_030220045.1). Classification (NCBI taxonomy): domain Eukaryota; kingdom Metazoa; phylum Chordata; class Actinopteri; order Cichliformes; family Cichlidae; genus Australoheros; species Australoheros facetus. The sequence goes on from JASGAU010407926.1 coordinate 37,403, forward strand.
GCCAGACAAGAGGAATCAATAGGCAGCAGCAATTTTGCCCTCTTGAGGAGAGGAAGCTATGAGCAAACAAATACGCAAGGTTCTCAGCTGCATGTCTCCGCAGACAAACATCTTTCTCTAAAATATTTGCCATTCATTTCAGAGAGTCGGAATGATTATTTATTTATTTTGTTTTTCTTTGCACATATACACAACTAAAGCACGGGGATTGGTGAACTAATCAAAAACTTGTACAGCACAAAGCCCGATATAAAGTACAACTCTGGCATCAATATTCACTGTCTGCATGCTTCTTAAGTTTGATCATGCAGCTCTAACAGAAGTTAAAGTATAAAGCCAGGATTCTCTTCTTTCTGTTGTCTCCCAGCTCTCCCTGGGTCCTGTCCTCCCTCTACCTCTCTCCTCTTGCAACCTTCATTCTCTTTTTCATTGCTCTTCGTTCTCTCTCTCATTATTCTCATCCAGCTACCCCCCCATCCCCAACTCACCCCCCCCGCCCAAACTTCTGTTGGCGCTTCATTTGCAACACTATCCCCAGGTCAGCGGGGTGGGTGTGGTACAGAATGTGAAGTAATCTCACTTGCTTGATTCTATCAATCCTCTTTTTCACCCGGGTTTTGAACACCTCAATCAAATCTCCCCTCAAGGTCGCCTTTGTTGCATGCTCGGCAGATTAAGTCCCTGTCCGTGTGCGGTGTATGCTTTGAACTGGAGACATCACCCAGAGAAAGATAAAGAAAAGAGGGAGAGGAGAGGAGAGGAGAGGAGAGGAGAGGGAAAGAGAGAGGCAGAGAGAAAGGCATGCAGGAGAGTTAGGAGAGTTTTTTTTTGCTTTATCCTTTGTGAGGCATATTCAGGCTATAGTTCAGCATTAGAATGCACAGCGCAGACAAAAAAAATTCTGCAAGCAATGCACTTAATTTGCTGTTGATTTAATTATAAATGCACAGAAGCAACCTTTCCATGTTAAATCAATAAATGTCAGAATCTGACCATTTTCTGGCAGTTGATTGATGTCGACTGGCCTGTTCGTACCTGTGCAACATAATTTTTATCAGTGCTCCAGGAGATGTTTACCACCCCCACCCTCACCCTCACCCCCACCATCCCTCACCCGCATCCATGCACTATTGTCAACACTTGAGCGCTTCAAACTGTTCCATTAAACCCCAAGCTTGTCAGCTGAAGACTGCGCCATATGATGTCGATGAAAGCAGCAGAGAAGGGGACGACGATATGAATGGGCTTCTGGACCCAATGTTCAATTTCCAGCGGTCTGAGATTTTCATCTATCATCGGCACAATGAAGGAGAGCCGGAGTGAGAGGAAAAGAGAGTAGGAAAAGAGACGAGTGAATCTCCTTCCCCTGTTTCTACTTCATGAACTGAATACCAACTGGAGCTCTGCGTGAAGACGGGAGCGCAAAGGCGAGGGCTGCGTGCGAGTGCGTGCGCCGCTCACAGGCTTATCATAGCCGTGAATGTTTCCACATCTTTCCCGCTTTCTTTCACAGAAGCAGTATATCTCATCAATAGGGATGTACGGATATTTTTCTCTTTCAACCACACCCTAATTCCTCCCCCATCTTCATCTCTTTCAAGCTCTTGCTCTATTCAAATGTACCTTGCAAACATACATCATTGGGCATCATTGTTATGCTTGAGGCTCAACAGCATTCATCCTAATATCTGCATGCTATCCAATTTGGAAGAAGAATGAAATAATCTCACCAAGACAAACCAATCATTTATCAAGCTACTCAGCCACACCCGTTATTCCACCACCACCACCCCACTCTCTGTGCCTTCTGTCAGCCCACCTACTGTAGGTGAAAAATACAGGCATGGCACTTACTGTACCATCGTAATGTCCATCGTAAAAGTTATGCTCACACACCAAGACACTGGTACATTCTATGTCTTTCGGGTCATGGTGCCATAGTAAGTCCTTTGACTTGTATTCCATCTGCACGCTTAAATAAATCTTAATTTAGTAGGTTCTGGTGCTAGCTTTTATTTAAGTGTCCCCACTATTACACATACATCATGGATATAAGACTATCAGCAACATATTAGATGAAAAATGCTGCCAAGACCCCCACCCTACCCTAATTGCATGCACTGAAGATCTGTTGCCTAGAAAAGAGGTTGCCTTAAGCCACAATTCCCATGAGGTTGTTCCCGACCCCTCATCTCTTCTTTTGTGCGATTTTTTCATCGTTCTCCACAAGGCCTACTTCCCTCCATCTGTAGCCTCTGGCTCTAGCCATCTACTGCTATGATTCAATTAATTAGTGTGTGGCTCGTCCAGAGGTTTAAGGCATAATGATACATTAGCCCCACAACTGTGAATATCTTAAATTGGTCTAATCCCAACAGGCCACATGGGTAACCTCTTGTTTCTCGCAAAAAGGGTCACATTATTAGAGAGCAGTGAGGTGTGTGAAGGGGAATAAGGTGATGCAGAATACATGTTGGACTCGTGGGACGGGGGGAATGTAAGAATCAATGAAAGCAATCACCACGTACAATTGAATTTGTTGTGAATCGCACAAAGGACGAAAAACAGATGAATTACACAGAGGTCAAGCAAGCATATAGTCATTGTGAGTAAAGAAAAGAAAAATTATACTTTGACTGGAGTGGTACAATATAGCCTACCAGATTATGGAGTCAACCGCTATAGATTTAAGGCTAAGTAAAATAACAGGGAAATGTCAGTGTGCGGATAGGTATTATTAAAGAGTAAAAGTACACCATGTGGCTCCCTTCCAGTCTGTCTAAAAAAAAAAAAACTGAAAAAAAACATACATAGTAGAAGTGGGTGAGTGCAAACATTTCTGTGAATCGTAGGCTGCCTTTGGGAAAGCTTGAGGTTTAAGAGAGGAATAACAGCTTAGAAGAGTGGCTGAATATAACCACCCACTTGCAGATAGCAGCATGTCTTAAATGCTGGTAATTTAAGGTGGTAATAGCAATAAGCAAGTGCTGGCAGTGGTCTGGTCACTTGACAAGCAGGACCCGTTGCCATTACCAATAGAAGAGGAAAATCAGACAGAAAATACAGCTAAAACTGACCGAGTCTTAGTTCTCCTGTAGTCCACTAAACATTTATGACTAAAAAAAAGAGCTAACATTATGACATCATGTGTTTCTAAGTAATAACTTTCTCTAGCTAACCTTACATATTCTGGGACAAATTAGCATCCACTACATGTGATTACAACTAGAAATCATGTTGATTTTAAACAAAAACAAACAAAACAGCTCCCGTAACCCACGTCTGCTTTTTAACCCTGAACAGATTTATTGTATTTTTTGGGTGGCTGTGGCTCAGGTGGCAGAGCGGATCATCTACCAATTGGAATGTCGGTGGATCGATTCCTGAGTCTTCCAGTCCACGTGCTGAAGTATCCTTGGACACTTGCTTATAGCTGAGTCGTTCCTGATGTGTCCATCGGACTGTCAGTGTGTGAGAATGTTAGAAAGTGCTTAGAAAAGGTATGAATGTGTGTGCGACTCGGCAAATGAGACTTACAGTTGAAATTGCTTTGATTGCTCAGCTGAGTAGAAGGCACAATATAAATACCGGGTTTTTACCATTTATTATATTTTCATGACTGCTACTGTTTTATTACATCCATGATCAGTGGAGTTTATGTTGCTGTAGTTACTAATTCAGCAATTTCCTTTTGATAGCAGAGGTCATTGATCAAATTTAGCTCTTTTTTAGATATACTCCACTTACAGGAGTACAAGCCTCATTCTCTTGACATTCCAGCATGAGCTAACTGGCCAACCTGTCATGATTTGTTCTTGTGTCTCTCTCTCTCTCACACACACACATACACACACACCTCTGAGACATCCCCCGTGCATCCATCATTTAGTGAAAAGAAATGATTTGTCTAATAAATGGACAGGCTAATAAATCGATCACTCAGTTTGAGCTCAAGGTTAATTTTGCATATCTTTTAACAGCCCCTGAAAATGACTGCACACTTTGACTCGACCGTAGTCGTGGCCGAACATCTCCTCGTGACTTGATGAAGACGGAGTGTTTTGGATGTTTAAAGCAATCACGGTGAGTTCATGTCAGTGTACTTTATTTGGTGTTTCCAATGTAGTGCATGCCATCACATTTGATGGAAAATACTATTTGTGAACGACACCAGATTGTGCAGCTAATTATATGCAACACCAGCTGCTATATCCAAGCATAACAAAAGACATTCCTGTAATGAATGCAATCATTTGTGCATCCAAATGAACTGGACACAAATACAGATAAATTGTACCACAAACAACAATTTATTGGCTCTTTTTGTATGCTCCCCCACCTCTTAGGGGCTCAGTTATAAGCATCCCATCTCAGAGCTGGTTGATGGCTTCTGCCAACAGAAGGTAGGGATCGCTTTTCCTGCGATTAGTTTCATTTACGCAGTTTTTCTTTGCGTGGTAAATTGTTGCTGGTGAATGGGGGCGGAAAGACGCCTGGTTGGCGGAAGCTAATTTTCCACTTGAGGAAACAGTCTGCAAAATAATAATCTACGGTTTGTTATGTGAAAATGATGATCTCCCTCAACCCTGCCGGGAGCTGGGTAATGGCACAGCACTAGGGAGGCTTTCATGCCACAACTGTGCTTTCCCACAACTGGCTTGTTAGCCAGAGAGCCCGAGCCTGTCACCATGCAGGCAGGCAGGATGAGACTGCAGCATCTGCCACAGACTGGCAAGAGAATGTTTTGAGGGTTGCACAGCATGCTGAAGATCTTATTTTATCTGCAGAAAAATAAAACATTTCATTTTTTATTTATCTACTTTTTTTTAATAACAAAACAATTTGTATGTTCTTTTTTTTTCCATTGCATTTTAAAGCTGAAACATGTTTAAAGTCTTGTACACTTTGAGATGCTTGTACGATTCAGCTACTTAATTTCATGCCCCTACATCCAGTAGCAATATGTACCAGTTACTTACATATGCAAATATACAATAACTTCATTTTATATGATGTATTCTAACATATGAACCCAACAGTGTTTGGCGGCTATAGCTCTAACCAGCTACGTGTATGCTATCACATTAATGGATCGGTAACAACAAGCACTCTCTCGCTCTGTCTCCCATCAGCAGGACTGCTATCTCCTCCTTTATGCAAGGAGGAACAGGATGAGCACTGCCAGAGCCCTACAAAATGACCTCCAGCAGGCCACTGGTGTGAATGTCTCTGACCAAACAATCAGAAACAGACTTCATGAGGGTGGCCTGAGGGCCCAACGTCATCTAGTGGGCCCTGTGTTCACTGCCCAGCACCATGGAGCCTGATTGGCAACTGCCGTGGAGAATATTATGCTGCGTAACATTGTTCATCACCTGTTTGGTGGTGTGTCAGTGATGGTATAGGGGAGGCATGACCATGGAGGGACAACCAGACTGCTACAGGCTAGGCAACAGCACTTTGACTGCCATAAGGTATCAGAATGAAATCCTTTGACCCGTTGTCAGACCCTACACTGGTGCAGTGTGTCCTGGGGTCCTCTTGGTGCACGACAATACCCAGCCTCATGTGGCGAGAGTACACAAGCAGTTCCTGGAGGATGAAGGAATTGACTGGCCCCCACGCTCATCTAACCTAAATCTAATAGAACACCTCTGGGACATTATGTTTTGGTCCATCCGACACCACCAGGTTGCACCTTAGACTGTCCAGGAGCTCAGTAATGCCATGGGATTTGGGAGGAGATCCTCCAGGACACCATCCATCGACTCATTAGGAGCATGCCCCAACATTGTCAGGCGTGCATACAAGCATGTGGGGACCATTCAAACTACTGAGTACCATTTTGAGTTGCTTCAACGAAATTTTGGCAAAATGGACAAGCCTACTGCATCATTTTTTCCACTTTGATTTTGGCAGTGTTGCCAACTTTCTGCAGATTCAATCTCTACAGACCTCCAAACTTCATGTAGCTTTCAGATTAGCTCAAGAACAGTGCATAGAAAGTTTCATGAAATGGGTTTCCATGGCCGAGCAACTGTATCCAAGCCTTACATCACTAAGCACAATGCAAAGTGCTGGATGCAGTGGTGTAAAGCATGCACCACTGAACTCTGGCGCAGTGGAGACGTGTTCTCTGGAGTGACAAATCACACGTCTCTGGCAATCCAATGGACGAGTCTGGGTTTGGTGGTTGCCAGGAGAATGGTACTTGTCTGAGTGCCGTGCAAGTACAAGTACAAGTGTAAAGTTTGGTGGAGGAGGGATTATAGTGTGAGGTTGTTTTTCAGGAGTTGGGCTCGGCCCCTTAGTTCCAGTGAAATGAACTCTTAATGTTTCAGCATACCAAAACATTTTGGACAATTTCATGCTCCCAACTTTGTGGGATGAATTAGAGCGGACACTGCGAGCCAAGTTTCTATCTATCTATCTATCTATCTATCTATCTATCTATCTATCTATCTATCTATCTATCTATCTATCTATCTATCTATCTATCTATCGATATACCTCGAGTATTTATACTTCATGGGTGCCTTGATTGATATAGATAGAAATTTGACAGTATACAATTACTACAGGCAGTTTCTTCACTCACTAGCAATACCTACCTAATTTTTTAAAATTATCTTTACTTTTCATAAAGTATTCTTAAATGGTTGTATTGTCTATTTTATTAACATACAATATTTCCTGCATCACTGTCTGTGTCCAGACATGGATCCAATTAAGGATTTCGGTTTGAGTTATATATAAAACATGATTTTACCAGTTAATTATGAATGTAAAACTTATCCTGAAAGGACTTACTCCATTCTGTCAGAATGAGACAGAAACATGCTTTACTATAAATAAATCTTCAGAGGGGCTCTGTAAGCCATGGAACTTATTACACTGTTCAGTCCTTGTCTGTGGCTTGGTGTCGTACCAGTAAAAAATAAAAGGTCATTCTTCACTGAAGAGTTATGCAAGTGGCCTTTAGAGGAGCTTCATTTGGTATGGTGTGTGTGTTCCTATTGGGGAGGTCTAGTAAAAACAGGGCACGGGCTGCCCTGCATGGGCTTCTTGTATTCAGCTCATGTGTGGCGAGAGCAACAATCGACTAATCCTTTCCCCCACACTCCCCCCTCCACCCCCTCTCCCCCTGCCTGAAGTTTGTCTGTTGATTCAAATCCGCTGAGCTGAACTTTAAGCATCCAAGAGGAGATAAGATGTTGCGATACAGAGGTGTGAGGTTCAAAGTCAAGGAAACAAGTTATAGGGTCTTGCTCTGTTTATTCCTTAATTTTGTGGTATATTCCAACTTTTCTCTTTTGATAAAAAAGACACTCAATCGCTTTGCATCTTGATGGAAGATTTAATCATATTTAAGTTAAAACTGTCTATCTCCTGCTTCCAGCCTTTATTCTCTCTCAAGTCTCTATATTAGAGCTGATAAATCCACTAGGCTGCTTTACAGCATGTTTGTGCATTAGCGTACCCCTAGACAGGCACACAAATTTACAAACCTCACCGACATGAGGAATAAATTAATCACAACGTAAACTGTTTGATATGAGATATGTTTCATCTTGACTTGAGTTTTCCCCTCCTATTTGCCGGGGTATCTCTCTATTCATAAGGCCACGCATTACCCGGCATATAATTTTTCCTCATTTAGTATTGAGTCCATGAGTGCCTCCCTTCTGTTGGAAATTAATTACTCGAGCTGACTTAATGTGGAGCCATTGAATAAGACAAAGAGCAGAGGTTTTCCACTCACTCCATTTTTGACTTGATACGAGTCTATAAGTGAATTTACATCAAAAATGAAGAGGAGAATGAACACAAAGAATTGTAATTTAGTGTGATTATCCAATTCAGGATTTAATTACATCATATCAGTTCAATTTTTATTTCTCAGACTATTGATGACCCACTTAAAAATCTTATTGATTCAGCTCTGTGCTTGGTTTTTACCAGCCTTGTTTTTGCTTGCCTGTTTAGCTGTTTAAACGCGGATTAAAGGGTCGTGGCTTTTAAACCTCAGGCTATTAGGTTTGCCCCTATAAACACCCCCGCGCTTTCCCACTCGCACACATGCACACAATCCGATCGACTCCTCCTCCTGGTGTCGTGCCTAGTTTTTATGTGAGCAAGGGCCAACTTTATCATTTCCCTGTTCAATAATCCATCAACATTTACATTCCATTAATCATCCCACTGTCTGAGTTGGAGTAGAGCTCCTGGAAGGGCCCCCTGGGCAGTGCACCAGCCCTCCCTCATTAGCCATAAAACACACACACACACACACACACACGTGACTTACAGTTCGGGACAATATTGACCTCAACAACTCGATCAATGTGCTAAAATGCACCAAATGATGTGCAATAGTGTATTTGTCAGCAAGTAGGGTGTGCTTTAATGTGCACAATTGCACCCATTCAATGACTCAACACAAAGTCACTGATTCAGAGAGAAGAAAGATAACTGAATGCAAAAAAGGCTGAACGCTGAGAGGAAATTAAAAAAAAAAAAAAAAAGGCAGGGAGAAGTAGTGCTTAAAGGCTTCAATTGAAAGCTGTTTACATGGGACAACCAGCTCAGTAACCATGTCTGCACCACCGCAGGGTGTCAGGCTCCCCATCCATCCAGCAGGATCTCTCTCACACACACACACACACACACACACACGCAAAACATGCATCCACATAGGCCTGAAGAGCTGTGAAATCAACATGTCACTAAGCTGCAGTGGCATTGCAGTAGGGGGTGCTAGTTAGCTGGTGAGGCATAATACAGCCCCAACTGGGCTCTGTGTGAGGCTTGGTGAGGTTTTACTGTAGCATGAACAAAACATACACACCACATGTACACACACACACACACACTCATACTCACACATGGACAAACATCCCCAATCTCATTCCAATCCTCATCACACACCACAGATATAAACAGAGACAAATTACATTCCCATTCTCGTCTGTTTGTCCATAGAATAAGATTTGTATGAGATTAATTCCCAGCTGTATACAAGATGATGTAAAAGTACAATAAAACAGAACTGTAGAAATAGATGACAGATCATAAATGCCAGATTTTGCTGACTCCTCACTTTTTGTGTCATTCAGTATAAAATTTCTATAAACCCACCAGCAGCCGTATTGACCTGCTGGTTGAATGTCTGAGATTTGTTGTTTTTCTGTTTGTTTGTTTTTTGTTTTAATGAAAAGAAAAAAAAATCAGAAAAAGAAAAAGTGAAAGATAAAAACTAAACAGCACCAAAAAATGAACAAGACTGCTAACTTTAATGAATTGTGGCAGGAACTGATTGTCCTTTTCTTTTATTTGACTATGGAATTAACTGGAAATACTCTGTTGCCCCATTTAAAACTAAATAAATAAATAAATTTCTCTCGATAAAACTTTTGTTTATTCAGCTCCTCAGCAAATTCATTTTAGGGAAAAAAATAATAAAACTGAGTTATAATTCCTGGTGTTTCTAATGAAATCATATTTTAAAAATAAACAGATCATGTTTCAAAGATCAGAATTAAAGGCTGGAAATGGGAAACAGCAGCGCAAATCCAAAGCATGCAAGCATGTGTGACAAATCAGTGGAAGTACAATTTATAAATGATCTAAACTGTTTATACTTATGATCGTTTTCTTAAGGGTGGACAAGCGATTACAGTTACCAGTATAACAGTATAGGTTATAGTTTCTATCAGTCATAAGGGAGTGAAATAAGTTCCAATGGGGTCACACTGACTTCAGAGAAAGAAATTCAGTAAGTCTGTAGTCTCCATATCAAATACTCTTTTCCATTAGATGAAAAATGACAGGCCTCTCAGGTTGCATATCTATACTAGATTAGGGTAAAATATGCTACAGTAACATGTGCATGCGAATGTCACATTTCAAGAATTAAAGCCATAATAGGTACACAGTCAGTTGGTCTTTGAATCCAGAAGTGATTATAGATGTTTAAAAACTCCTGGCCTGTGTATGGGACAATTTATTTATTTTTTTTAAACTTGCAACCCCGGTATTAAAAAGCAAATTTTTTTTGTTGTTTTAAATGCTGTGATTAGCAGTTTTGGTGGTACAGTAGATGGTAATTTAGACTTATTTTAATTATAGAGCACCTAATTTAGAAATAAATATATTCTGATTTCATCTTCACCACAAACTACGGAGCTCTAACTCTTCCAACCTACAAGACACACTACAAAGTGAATAATAAAAAGTCAAATAGAAGAAAATTAGAAAGTTTGAGACAAGAATCTAATCAATGTATTGAATCAATGTAGCCAAAAAAGAGAAAAAGTAAAGTAGTAAATGCCCCAAAGTATCACACATTCATGGGAATTTGACCCATGTGAACACTTTTCAATATAAGAAAAGTGATCTACAACTGACAAAGGTTTTAATCCACTATCACTTCTTTTTCCAAAGAATGGCCATTCCTTAAAATACCATACAAAAACAAGACCACCATTTGGTGCAAAAACAGACCCCCAGGAGCAGTGCTTGCCACTATGTTCATGCATCTACATTCAGAGAGAGATGATACTGATTTGACCTGCAGAGAAGACATGCCAGACAAAGTATGGTGACTAAAAAATGGGGAAAAAAGAGAAAAATGGAAAAAAAAACTAGAGTTAGTGTACTGGAACTGTTTTTAAGTTGTTTCTCCAGGCCTATAGGGGCGCATGTGTACACAGTTCACTATGTTAAGCTGATTAGTGAATAGAAGGAATGAGCAGTAGTTTTTCTCATGAGGCAAGCAAAGCATGGGGCATCTCTGCCAACACAAAGCCATCCGTTCCTTTCTATCCCTTTGAGTGGCAATATGAGTAAGTTTCAAGGTTGTCTGTGACTGTTAGATATTATGCATGTGATTATTCAAATAAGTTTGAGACATTTGATATGCCGTATGTGTCAATCTAGTAAATCCAATCTGAGTTCATGCAGTGCGACCGCTAAATTGAAATGAACCCTTTAATGTGTCATATATCAAAGGAGATGTTTATTTGATTTAAGTGGACATATTATAATTTGTATACTGAGTACTTTTTCTGTATCTTGTATTGTTTCAGTTTCACACTTTTTTACATTAAATCCTGTCCAACTACAACACGTGCCTGTTCGTTGGAGGAAGTGATGTAAGAGAGAGTTTAGCTGGCTATGAATCTCAATATAGGACACGGGGTCACATTGAGTCCAACAGTACAGTTAGGTATGTTTGGTGGAGACCAAAAACAACCTTTTTTAAAACATGACTTCAGTTGCGTGCAGTCCTCAGAAAATTGTGTGCAGTTGGGGTTACACAGGAAACGGAAAAGTGAAAGAGAATATTCCTCCTGCTAGTTTAGCTTATGGCATTTCAACGAGCCCTAAAACCTCTGAACAGCAACATACAAATGTTGGTGTTCAGATATTTAAGATCTTTTTGATGTAACAATGGATTTTAAAAAGTCCATGTTTCTTTCCTTTAATATAATCTAAGTAATATTTTATCAACAAACTGATTAAGAATGGATTCAACAAAATATAAATACATTTGCTAACTTTACCGTCCACAAAGAACACCTCCCAAACGGACATTTTTATACAATAGCTTGGCAATAGGTCTCAAGATCTAATTAAATTATTTCCGTATTTGCACACCACAATAGGGAAGAGTAATTAATTTTTTGCTCAAGTGCAATTCATTACCAAAGGCAATATCAAGTTTATTAAATGTGTCACAAATTAGTTTGATTAATTATATTTGCTGGAAGTTGGGAAATTGAAACTTCACCCATTTATAATTATATGTGATGGAGATATTTTCGTATTGCAATGTAAAAAAAAAAAAAAAAAGAGAGAGAGAAAGGAAAAGTAGAGGGGGGCCATTAACACATATTGAATGGTTTTGATAACCACGTTTTTTCTGGAAACAGCCAGAAAGCTGTGGACGAGCGCGAAAAGAGTCACTTCACACATGCACGCACATAGACGCCACACATCCACAAGCTCTCAACGTGGCACGAGAGAGACAGCAGGAATTCTGCTGTCATTCTTGAACATTTTGTTATCAAAAATTATTTATACTATATTCACACTCTGCTCTCACACCACCTTAGATCCACAGCAATTAAACAACACCTATTCTATTCTCGTCAAAGAATGCGATGGCTGCCTGCTCACGATCCCCTACGGAGCCACGCTTTTGGCTCACGCTTCTTATCTTACTTTGTTGTTGAACGTACAGGCAGTACGTCAAATGCTGTCTCGGTGATTTGTAAGCACTGGGAAGTAGTGCGCTTTGAAACTCAATGTTTCAGTTTCTTTCTACATGCGCTTTCATTATATACTCATGCTGTTTTCCTTGTACACACCAGCATTTAAACTGCCCACATTTTACAGTAAGATTTGTTCCTTTAAATGGAGATGTGATTTCTTGTGGTTTCCCTATCAGAGGCGAAGGAAATGTTCAAGGGCTTCTCTGAGATGAGTTCAGTTAGCTTTGAATTTTAGATGTGCACTGTTGTTCAGTACGTGTTTCCCATTTACACTATTTCGAAATAAAGCATTTTGCAGACACCCTGAGAAATTACTGTTTAGAGGTGCATTTTTCCTAACCACACTGCCTTTGCTAAACATCAGACATACACCCCATTGAGTAGTTGTAAGGCTATTACTAAACTAAAGGAGGCCACATACAAAGTTGGTACCACAAGTATTGAAGAATAATGTGTGTTAAAGTTAAAGTAGCTTACAGAAGTCCTTCATGCTACTTTCACACTAGGGGAAAACCGTGTGCCATGAACTAGTGATCTTTAAAGATGGTGACCAGGCTTGCAGTCTGGTCCACTTGCAGTCAGCTACCATCATCAAAGCAGCAACTGACTGCAAGTGGTCGATGCATCAAGACGGCGATAAAACAGCAATAAGATGGAATCAGTCTGCTGTCAGTTTGTGATCAAGTTTGCAATTACATGCAATTTCTTTGTGATAATAGGACGATTAACTGTGATAAATCTATTGCCATTTACACACACAGAAATTCACATTAGAACAGAAATTCATATTAACTACTTAAATTCACAGATTTCAAAAAGAAATTCAGAAATTCCTCCATAAATAGTGATAACAGCAAAATGACATCGGCAAGGTTGCTTTTTACATAGGAATATAACCAGAATGCAACCAGTTGGCAACCTTTTGAGTTAAGTCCCAGTTGCAAAGAGATGTGTCACAAACGAGTTGCGCCCATCAGAGCAAACTAATTCTAACTAGCAGTCTGTCTGTGTTTATACCTTCATCATTCTGTCTGAGAATGACTGCAGTCGCTCTGAGCTAGACTGTGATTGTTTGGGGACAGGTTGCCTCCCACCAGGCGACCTGTGCAACTGCCCTGTGATCAAAAGCAGTCAGTTGTGACCAGTTGTTAGCCACAACTACTTGGAATCAGTCGTCAAACGCAACAAAATTAATTACAATCACCAGGCAACCACCGATTTTTTTTTCGAACTCGCAAGATGGTTGCCGGTCTATTTTTACTCTACTGTGAGTGTGCTAGCATAATACTAGCAAAAAAAACCTTTTAAAAGTCCTATTATGACCTCTTGCACTTGAGCTTTGGTGATTTCACTGTGGTCTTCATTTCTGCACAGGCAGCAAATATCAGCTTCCTTTACAAAATCACCAGTTTTCCTGTAGAGGATAAAGACTGGGACAAGAGAAGTGTCTCCAGCTATGTGGCAGAGACAAAACAGCAGTTTTGAATTGAAAAGTTTCCAAACAAGAGCTGGACCGCATGCTTATGTTTTTTTTTTTCACCCCCCTCTTTCGCTCCAAGATTCACAAGGTTGTACATCTTGAATTAATCTGTCAGAGTGAGACTCTCAAAGCACAGTTCTACTGTAACAATCGCAGGCATCTAAGGGAAAACATTCAGCAGAAACAGCAGAAACTGGTGCATGCCAAGGTGCCATTGTGTGCCACCACACAGCGCACTGAAAACATTTTTGGCCACAGCAACACAATTATTGCCCACCACCTGCGCCGCTCTACAGATCTGGCTACATGTGAGTTATTTCAATTCCACAAAATGAAAATCAAGTTTAAGGGTCAATGTTCTGATGCACTGGAGGAGTTCCAGCATGCATCACAGATGCACTAGTGAAACGGGACAATACTAAGCAATTCGAAAATATCAGTCACGCTGGAAGCCAGAGAAGATGGCCTTGAAGGTGAGGTCCTTTTTTTTTCTTTTTTTTAAAAAATGGGCTGAATCTCAAATGTTTGATCATATCTCATTTTTTACAGATTTAAATCATATGAACCCCACTCTTTTGGATGAAAGTCCGATGTTTGACCTGTTCAACTATGATGTCACTATAGTTGTTTGTAATGATAGTCTTGTAACAACACCAAAATTGGATTGGTAGCGCAGTGGCTCGCGCTGTTTCCATATTGTAAGACAGGTCGCGGTGCGAGGTTCATGTTGCCTATGTCAGTCCCAGACACACTTGCAAAAAATATTCTTAAAATAAAGACCTTTACTTTTTTACATTGCAGCATGTGAATATTTAACTTTTTGTTCAAAATAGACCAGATACCAGACTGAAGCAAACATTTATCTGAAAACAGATGGAAGTCATGAGATCTCTTGCATATTTGTGGCATTGCGGCTGTGTATGATTTGAATAAATTAGAGTGGATCGTGCATTGAATCAGTGATTTGATGGGCAAATTTACTTAAATTAGTTTTGAACTAATTAGAAAACAAGCCAATTTTAACAGTGACTGCCACTGTTATAGACACATTTAATTGTTTGTGGCATTTTTGTGGCATTTTTGTACTGCTCGCAGGCTGCTGCCCCGAAAAACCATCTCCGCTGCTCCTGTCACCGAACTTTTGTTCCATTTACATGTAATTTTTCTTTCAAACAGACTTTCGTGCACCCTTTGCAAATACTCTGTATCAATTACAATTTGAAATGTAGAGAAATACAACACTCGAGATAAAAATGACTGCATCTCAAAATCAAATCATCATAAATTTAATCTAACCATCGTCTACAGTGACATCATCTGCATATCATCATTTATTCGGCATCATCTGCTTCCTTTATCACATTCTTCCCTTCTCTATTAAAATGTGAATCAAAGAAGGGATGCTGAAGTGAGGAAAAAAAAAATAACATGCATCTTCACTATCGTCTATCTCTGAGAAGCTTTTTGCTCTCTCCGGTAATCACGCTGCACACCTCTCATTTCAATACAGGGCTGAGTGCGCTGAGTGAACACTGCAATCTGGCCCTTGTAATGAAAACATATATTCCAGCTCCCCTTCCTGAAAGGAGGCCCCATTAGAAGACTCAGTCTCATTGATTGAAATGCTTTTAAACTTGCAAGTGTCCATTAATGCAGGAGGGGAGGCTTTTGAGAGACATAAGACAATGCTACCATACATGAGCTATTCAATATGAAAGCAGAACTAAGGTTCTGGTTAAAAAATGTGAGTATTGAGTGCCAATGAATATATGCCAGCCTTTAACAGAATTAACAGCACACTGTGACACTCTCAGACTGACTGCTACCGGCCATCAATGCAAACATTTCATTGTCAAATGGAGGCTTGTTTAATTAGAATCCTGACCGGACCTTTAAACAAACTATATTTGATAAACACTGAATTACTCGCGGATGCAGACAAGGGCGTGAAAGTGGGATTGCCAGCTGGAATCGGTAATGAGAGCTGCAAAACCAACCAAACTCAAATTTGATGGGTTTATAAGGAGCACTGGGTTATGAAGACACATCTCCCCAGCCTATTGCCAAGATGATCCCTGATTATATATGTCCTGGTACTCCTCTCAACCTGGCGACGGTCACTAGGTAACTGTCAGATCCTTGGCTTTAAGGACCTCAGCACACAGGCCTGCCTGGTAATATGCTCGGGTAGTTTCCAGTTTAATGAAGGAAGAAAAAAAAAATTGATTTGACATGCTTCACCCCTAATCACCATTAGGAGTCTCACTCTCATGTCTAACAAAAAGCTCCTACATGAAGTTGAGATCTCAGCGTTATTTTTTTTTCTTCTCCATTATGCACGCTATCAATTGCATCTAACATAATCTTCTTCCCAGGAAGGGAAAAACATGACCCAAACACATACAGTAAATGGCCCCCCACACCAAACCTACTAGATTTAATCTTTCCTGCTCCCCGACAGAGTTCGCCTTTGTATTTCTCTCGCTCCTTTCTCAAGAGGTTATCGTAGCAGAGCAGGGTAAGAGCAGTGCGTTTGATCTGACCCCTCAAATTCAATTATGGCCCAATCAGATCCTCATGAGATTGACCCCTCGAGCTAGTTGAAGTGGTCTTGTCTCATTTGGAAAATAGAGGGACAGATACACTTATGCGTTTGTAAAGAGGAGTCTAGGAGCTCTGGAAAGGGGTGTTGGAGATGTTTATCTAATCTAAGGGTAAGGAGAGGAGCGATAGGTATAAAAGACAGGGAAACAGATGGGGAGAAGGGTAGAACTGCAAATGACAACAATGACAAATCTCTTGATTCCAAAAACTAACACAGGTTGCAATGCTGCTCGGCTGCTTTTAAACACACGCTGTCTATGTCTCAATCCAGATTCATGAACTGCTTATGTAGCCAGCAGGCTGCCTCAGATCAGAGTTTGTTTTTTGTTTTTTTCAAAGAGATGCTCTTAGATGTGTGGGAGCACATCAAGCATAGACTTCTTGGTTTAATTTCCCTGAGTGGAAAGAGAATAAAGTGTGCATTTACTCTAGAAATGCTGCAGGATGCAGACGGATCAATTTCGTTACGGGTGTGGAGAATGCTTTCAGAGAAAAAAAAAAAAAAAAGGCTGCCCTACCCCCTGTGTGACCTGACATGACATGACTAAAAAGATAGTCAGTAAACAGATTTAAATAACTGCACTCTGATGTTAAATCTTCAGCGGTTCAACTTGATAGTTTCCTATATAATTTTAAACTGGTTGCACTTTTAATTATAGTTCAGTAATAATGTAGTAATAGTAGTGTAATAAGGTGGAAGCAAGAAGGTAAATACAGCAATACCAATTAATTACTAAAGTAAATGCCAAGTAATATAAGTGATATATAAATACTGGTTTTAGCTGATTAATATTAGACTGAAATGTATGCACCTGGGTAACAATGTGGAAGCAAATGTGTGCCCATGAGGATGTCTCTTTTCCACTAGTATCTATTCGGCTCGAGTTTACTCACTTTTTAGTGTTTTCAAATAGGTGGTAGTACCTGATACCAGGTACTTTTTTAGTACCTACTCAGCCGGAATTGCAAGCGAGCTGAAAAAATTACGTCAATAGCCTGCACGCCACTGATCGGCCAGGGAGTGACGTCACTAGACGAGTCATGAGAGCAACTCCTTCAGAAGAATCAAGCACACCATTTTTGACGAGGGGTATGGCTACACACTGACCGACGTTGCAGACGCTTGGTGGCTGATGACAGAAACCAGAGAGAGCTAGATGGAGTGACCGCTTGTCTTAGTGTTTACCGCCTTGCTATAATGACCCCACCGCATTGAGGTGGTACTCAAATGTAACGACTAAAAGTGAGTCAAGTTGAGTTGAGCCAAGTAGGCAGAGGTGGCAAAAGTACTGACATTCTGTACTTAAGTAGAAGTACAAGTACTTGTGTTAAAAACTACTTTAGTAAAAGTTGAAGTACTGGTTCAACTTCTTTACTTAGGTAAAAGTAAAAAAGTACAGGCTCTGAAATGTACTCAAAGTAAGAAAGTAAAAGTAGTTCTTTGAAGGATGTTTCTACCAACTATTTTTCTTTAAAGCTAACTAAACCTCATTATATATTATAGTAATAATATAAAATAATATTAAATGAGAACACAAACGTTATTCCAGAATAAATTTTAATCCTAATGAATGCACTCAGCTTGAATCTGTTATGTAGGACACAAAATGTCAAAGGGAATTTAAACACAGCTCTGTTCTCTGTGTCCTCCATAGTAGAGGGTGACTGTGCCTCCAACTTAACACAAACATGAGGATACTCAGGGGTTACAGTGGGATTCAGAAGGTGGAGGAACCCTAAGATCAGCTGTAGTGGCTCTGCATGGGGAGAAGAATCA
>JASGAU010407928.1:0-11279 GCA_030220045.1 Australoheros facetus
TTGGTGCAGCCTGTTACATGATTGGCCGAACGAGGTGTCAATCAAAATAGGAGGTTCTAGGCTGCCATATAAATAGCACTGCATCCGTGCCTTACGGGAAGTGGCTGTCCGTTGCCAAAATCCTCGATCTCTAAGGGGAGAGAAGGTAGAGACTTGAAGCTCCAGCATAGCACGAACAGTTCAGAAACAATTTGAAATGAGAAAAAAAAGCAATTTATTAACTGATTAAGTCGTGTTTTAGACTGCTTATTGCTAGCGGATCTATTCTGACCCAAAGTGCAGCCGTGACTGGTTCTGAATGACGGCTTTAAAGCAGACAGCCGCTCCAAGTTTTGCCAGTACTGCGTACCGGCGCAGAATCTTTTAGTGGTACGCAGTACCGGACCGTACCGGCTTACTTTCACCCCTGCTTATTACACATAACAAGTTGAATTCGGGAGTATCTGTAATTGATTGATTGATTGTAATCTCTGTGTGACATGGTCACACGACCAAGCTTTGGGAGCCAGAATTCTGGCTGGGATTTCACACAATGACATGCAAATCAATTCATAACTTTTATGTAATGTGTTTTTCTGAATGTTTGGTTGATATTCTGTCTCCCGCCATTAAAATTAGACTACCATAAAAGTTAGAGACTGTTCATTCCTTTCTAAGTGAGCAAAATTACAAATTCAGCAAGGAAACAAATAATTATTCCCCTCGCTGTATATTACTAAAACAAAAGGATTTCATTGGTAGACTACACCACTACTCCACTACACTGCTGAGGCTTGTAGTCTCTTTCAACTCAACTGCTTATCAAGGCAATAGAAGCTCCAAAATGAATGACACAAGCAGAAGTCTCTTAGAAAAAGAAGAGAGGGAGATACCACTTTCATAAAAAGAATTTCCCATTGACAGTTTTTTTCATAGAGCAAACAGCTCACAATTGCAGTGAAGCGCTCATGGCTCCTTTGTTGCATATAAACAAAGAAATAAGACTGTCCTCATCAGTGGAGAGCCCGCTTCCCCCGACAACCGCAGAATAATCCACGTTCAAGCAGTCAGCTGGGTCACCGAGGATCTACTGATCTGCTGTCTTCCTAATCGTGAAGACGTTTAAGGGGAATGCATTAATAGTCAACCTCCAAAGGGAATATTTCTGCTTCATATGTTTTTAATTTAGTAATTTATTTGTTGACACAGAAAAAAAAAAAACATTTGCTCATCGCTTTTCTAAGTGGACGTCTCCAGAACGTGTGTGTGTGTGTGTGTGTGTGTGTGTGCGCTCATGAAATAAGTTTGCGCTCCACTCGCACATTAATTGTTGCCTCGACGCTCATATGGGAGCAGGATTATAAATGCTAAGCTTGTGCAACAGATAGACGCAGAGAAGTGGTTCCGCTGACAGTCGCTGAAAGCCCGAGATGAGGAGGCAGACAGATAGGAGGAGAGAGAAAGGGGAGGAAGAAAACAGGTGCATGTGTGAAACTTACATTAAACATTGTATTAGACTCTGGCTGCTTCCTTTGCCTTTTCATATCGGATACTTCAAAGCTTTCAGCAAACTTCCATTGTTATGGTTCCTTTTCATTTCTTTTCATTGAGGCACAGCGCTCCGTATAATATTTAAAACTATTCTGTGTATCTGTGCTCAGTGCTCTGCATGCTACGTCTAGTTATTGAAGAAAGAAAAAAGGCCTTACCGTCAAACCAAGCATTTGTGCGCAGGGGTCTCTAACTAGCTGAAGAAAGCATGTGGGTGTGTGTCTTCATATAAAAGTTGACAGATTCCAAAAACATTAGGAAAGTCGCATAAAGTCTGATCAGAGCGCTGTCTGCACTGTGTTTGCCTTTTATATCCTTTGGGGCCTCCAGTTGATAGACGGTATCAAGCGCCCACCAACACAATACTCATACAGCACATCAGACTTGCATTAACAATGAGCACAACAGAGATCTCAGTAGCTGACAGTGGACAACTGATTAGCACAGATAATGAAACAACGCAGGAGATGACTGCTTAAAGAGAAGTGGTTCATCCTCCCCACAGGGATCACACCCACAGTTCTACAAACATTAATTGGCGGTGCAACCTTGGGTGCAGTGAGGAAAAAAACTGTCCTAGCTTGTTACCATAATTCATAATTATTTTCTTTTTTCATTGTGGAATAAGACTGGGAAGATAATGAATAACGTGAGTAGTCTTGTTCATAAACAATGCCGGCATTCGAGGAAGCAGTTTGTGAAATTTGCTCTGTATTTGGATTTGATAAGTGAATTTTTGGTTTTGCTTAACCAAATGTCAGGACCTCAGTCATATGCCGGTATTCGGAGCAGCCGGAGGTTGCCTGTAAATAAATAACCTTTTGATGGGTCAGAGGAGGGAATGAAAATGAGTTTATGTGAAGATCAGTGCGGAGCTGCTTTCAGTTTTCAGGCCATAATAAAATAAATGCATTTGTGAAACACAAAGGACAAAGGATGGTCTGAATACAGCAAGATAGTGCTTCTTTCAGGGTCACAGGGGCTGTAAGAGGCTATTCAGCACAAGCATCAGTGCATAACCACATAACTCTTACATTTAAATAAGAAAGAAACCGAGCCAGCAAGGATTTTTTTTATGCAAGTCTGCCATAGTTGTAGCACAAATGGCTGCCTTTCTCAGCAGCTTTATTGACAGCTTGGCAATTATAAATTGTTGTTTACATTCCAAACAAGCAAGATCCCGTCTCGGTAATCCTTTTGAATCTCAAACCAAAGATCTGTAGCTTCTACCTTTGTTCTCCAGCATCCATCATCCTAACAATGTACAAAATTCAGATCTGAGGCAGAGAAAAAGCTTCTTCTTGGCTCCATAAGGGTACAAAATAATTCTGTGAACGCTGAAGTTTACTTTTTTTTTGTTGGGTCTTTAGATAAGTAAGGCAACATGGAAATGTAAGACTGCAGTGCTGAAACTGTCACATCTCACCCCTAATAAAGCACAATTCTGCCTTTGACTAGTCTGGCACAGAACTGAGGCGAGCTGCGCTGTCAATATGCTTCGCAGATGAGCCCATTAGCTCGTTGCTACTGTCAGCACCGGTATGATAAGTAGAGCTGACTGCATTTGGCCTTCAAAGCTCTGCATGGACTTGTACTTTTTTATCTGACACGTTTGCTTCTTTCTTTAGAAAGAGCGCGCGGATGCTGTTCTCAACACGTCTGTCTGCTTGTTCCTGTTGTATTGGAAACAGCCCACCCCTGCTGTAGCTCTCTCCCACAGTTTATCAGTGAGAAGCCACTGGCCTACCAGGCAGCAGGAAGGGGGCTCACGGATAGATTGTGTGACCAAATACAGCGAGCACACCGAGTCACAGCTGGAGGGTTGGGATTGGTTCTTGTGATATGATATGCCACGCAGAAGCGGACTAACATCCAAATGTTTAGTGTTGCACGGCATTTTCAACATAAAACATGCTCATATATTACATGATAAAATATTGGGATATGGGACAACATCCATAGCTAAATTTAGGAAAGCATAAAATAAAGCAAGTATAGCACACCACAGCATATCCTATTAGTATGTACAGTATAATGCAGAGCCCAGTAAAGTACAGTAGTCTAGTATAATGTAGTCTAACACTTTATAATAAGCATTGTAATAAATAGTAAATTGATAGAGAATTAAGTTTTATTTAGTAGTTATTTTCTGTTAAGATATTGTAATAATAATAATGCTAATAACTGGTAAATGCAGATAATGATAGTACTTGTTAAAGCACTTGTAAGTGGGCAGATGGAGTAATTAATAGCTAATTCGTTACTCTTTACTGGCTCTGTATAAAGTGGCCCTCCAGCTTGCAGCGAATTTCCAGAGCAGTAGTGTCACTGCCAGCAGCACCATGGAATACAAAGAAACAGCTAATATCAAGCACCACCGCAACAGCCACCTGGCCAACAAGCCAGCCACTGGGGAAACACTAGATAAGAAGAGCTGCAGATAGTGAGCTGCTTTAAAATGAACTTTAAAAATATGAGTGATGAATTTGTCCGCTAGTATGTCGATTGTGGATGGCGCCTTTTGTCAGATGGATCAAAAAATAAATACGCTAGAATGACTTGCCATATATCCTTGGGTGGCCGGTACTGTAGCTGTGAATGAACACTGGAATAGAAGCTTATAATATGGCATAATATAGACTCTGTTTTAGTGTTGTGTAGATCACAGTAAAAGCCAGTATAGTTCTTTCATATTTTCCAATAGCTAAGGTAAAAAATATTCAACATAGCTCCAACAACCCTACAGAATACCACAGCATAGCACATGAAACTGCTATGCAGTTTTAAACTCAGTGCACTAAGAATACCATACTGTAATATACAATAGAATTACAGTATAAAGGACTAACAGTCAGTAAACTGATTAGGCCTCTTGAACTTGGAAGTGAAGGAGAAATCGGTTTTCTTTGCAGCTCTCTGCTTTCTCTCAAAGCTCCCTGCTGCCACTCGACTCATATCTCTACTGGAGATAGACTACACAAACAAAGTCTGCACCTTGTACACACCATGGTGCACTACGCATGCATACAGAAGAAAAAGCTTCTCTCTAAAGGATGCCTAATTGGTTTTTATTGACTTTAGCAGCAGCAACAGATATTGTGTGATAGTGTAATGACAAAAGATTAGCTCCTCATGCGAGACTGGGTAATAACAGCTGAGGTGGAGAGCAGTTTCACAGAAAGCCATCACACCAGATAAGCGCTGTAAGCAATGTGATTATGTGGATAGTAGTGTAATCTGAGCCCTATTAATATGTTTAATTGTAACAATTTTCAACAGCCCTGTGATTGCTTGCCAACCCTGAAGTGCTAAGCTAAAATCTCTGCAGGCAGGCAGCAATTCTAATGCTTTTATATACATATATATTGGCATGCTAATAAACCATACATTGTGACAGAATTTAAAATTCAATCAGGTTGAGGCAGAGAGGCTCAAAGTGCCTCCTGGAATATGGAAAGCATCTCTATCTCGGGCTTCTCCCTGCCAAATTGCACTCTCCGTAGGTTCTGTTAGAAAAACTCCCATCTTCTCGCCTCATCTCCCTTTCACCGTCTCTTTTCACGCTCTTTGTTATCACTTCTTGTTTTTCCTCTGCTCAGCTCCTCCATTTCTCATTTTATCCATTTAATATTAACAACCTTGTTACTCTCGTGTTCCTCAGGCTCCCTGTGCACCTCAACGCCCCCATCCCTCCCCCATCCATTCCTTCTCCCTGCCATCAGATACGGGCTCTCAGTGAAGAAAAGACCGTCCTGACTTCAAACGCCTCCCTGTCTATTTGTCTCCACCCCATCTCAAATGGGAGGGAGGCACAGCCGTGGAAATAAACTCAATTCTTCCCCCACTCCCTTTCCACTCCTCTTCTCCCCACCTCACCCCTGCTCCTGTCTGGTTCTTACTTTCTCCTTCTATCGATCTCTCTGTTCCTGTTTGCATCCTTTTACCTCTTCATTTTCTTTCCCTTTGTCCCCACCTCTTGCCCATGCGGTAAAATGTTTAAATATTGCCTGTAGTGGTGGATCTATTTGTCTCTGTGTTCGAAATACAAACTGCTCCCATCACTGTTCTTTTTTACTCTGACTAAATTATATTTTTGCTCAGATTTGTTTAGATCTCTGCATGACAATTTGAATTAAGCATACTATCAAGATGACGTGCCGTGAATATAAATAACGGTTTTAGTGAATGTCGAGGAGAAAGGAAAAAAAAAACTTCACTCCTTAGTGGAAAAGACAGAATTGGGGGCTTATAAAAAGGAAGACAATTAGGGTGTGTTTAGAAAGCACCCGTGAGCATCGAGAAGATCTGTTTTTGTTTTGTTCTCACTTGTCTTTGTCTTACCGAAGCATCGGCTTGGCAGCCTTTGTATATGTTTGCATGTTTTAGGGTCTCTGATAGAGTGCAAAGACTGGCAATGATGCAACCAGAAGAAACCATTCACAAGGGGACGACAAGTGCTGCCCTGCCAACTATCCCTGGCATCTCCAAATGCAGGCGCTGGATGTCTTTGCACCGCTGAAACTTGATGCAAACTGCCTGCGAGTGCCTGCCTGGACTGCGATATGCAACATATGAGTGTGTGATTCTTTTTTTTTTTTTTTTTTTCATGTCATCATAGTGTTGATGAACTGTGTGTATACGGTCATTAGAGAAACTGATTTTTAACAACTGAAACCCCTGAAAAACTGAACTGTATGAATGGACTAAATCCATAATTATCTTCTTTTGTCAATTCAGTCCTTGATGTTGTAATCCTTTGATGCCAACTTTACAATATTCCCGTGGATTGTTCCTGTTATTTGTGTGTGTGTGTGTGTGTGTGTACTTAGGAGATTGTAAAGAATAACTCTGCATGAGTGCACCTTTTATAAAATGAAGGTGTCCAGTTGTTGCTTCCAAATTGCCCAACAGGATGTAAGTCCAGGTGTGCATTGGGGTTTTGAAACAACCCTACATTATCATTGTATTATACACCTATATAAAAAGGTCTGAATGATTGGCTAATTTAGTTGAAGTAGTTTGTATGCACTCGATTACCCAAAAATAATCCTTTAAGAAACTTTTTTCAAGGAGAATACCAGTGGAATTAGAAGAGCATGGCACATCAAAGACCCTGACTAACAGCAAGGAGGTTAATAAGGAGGAAAGTAATTCCTTTCTTGCACATCACAATAATACAGATTCATCCTGAAAATTTTGGGTTGCCCTTTGGTGTGCCTCATGTACAAAAGTATTGAAAAATATAGATGTACAGTAGGGCAAATTGGGGTTGTCACCAGGTTTTCACACATCTCAGGAGGGATTTTGGCCACTCCTCTCAACAGAAACTCTCTAAATCCTTTAGGTTTCTTCGCTGCCACTTGGTAACTCCAAGCTTCAGCTCCCTCCACAGATTTTCTAGCCGCTCCATGACCATAATGTGCTTCTTCTTTAGCCTTTCTTTTATTGCCTTGGTGCTATATTTTGGGGCTTCGTCATGCTAGAAGACCCATCCATGACCCACCTTCAGTGTTGTGGGAGGGAAGGAGGCTCCTGTCCAAGATTTTTGATTCCACCTCTGTGCTTGAGTGAGCGGATGGTGTTCTTTCAGTCTTACTCAGCATTAAAACACAAACACGGTTGAGTTAATGCCAAAGAATTCGATTTTGGCTTTATCTGATCACAGCACTTTCTCTCAAGCCTTCTCTGAATCATTTAGATGGTCACTGGCAAATTTAAGATGGCCCTGTACATGAGTCTTCTTGAGCAGGGTGACCTTGTGGGTGCTGCAAGATTTCAATCCATTATGGTATAGTGTGTTACCAATGCTGTTCTTGGTGACTGTGGTCTTAACTGCATTCAGATCATTAACAAGCTTCTTCCAAGTAGGTTTGGACTGATCCACCGCCTTTCTCACGATCATCCTCACCGCATGAGGCAAGATCTTGCGTGGAGCTCCAAACTGAGGGTGTCACGATCAGCTGTGTAGCAGGCAGGAAGGGGACCCCAAGGCAGACGAGGTAAAAGGTAAACAGTCCTTTATTAGGTGTTGAGCAGGATAGCCAGGAGCAAAATGACAATACCGAAAAACTAACAGGTATGAACAGAAAACCAGGAAGAACAGGGGAGGTACACAGCCGGGGAGCAGACGACGCAACAACAGGCACTAAACACACTGGACTTAAATACACAGGGACTGATCGGGGAAGAGGAAACAGGTGGGAACACAGGTGACGCCGATTACTATGACGAGACCAGGAGGAACAAAACTAGATACCACAGACAGGGACCGGACGAGTATCAAAATAAAACAGGAAGAACAACGAGGGAACAGAGACGTAAACCTGACACAGAATACTGGGGAGCACAAGGAACTAGAAATAACCAATTGAGGGCAAATACAAAAGATAACAAAACATAACCTGAAAAAAGAACAGAAACAATACCAAGAAAACATAAAACACTGGGCCACTGGCCCAGGACATGACAGAGGGTGATTGATGGTCATTTTGTATTGCTTTGATA
Source organism: Australoheros facetus (assembly GCA_030220045.1). NCBI lineage: Eukaryota > Metazoa > Chordata > Actinopteri > Cichliformes > Cichlidae > Australoheros > Australoheros facetus. Next base: position 8,035 of record JASGAU010407928.1, read on the forward strand.
TCCATATAATTGCACCAGCAATTGTCACCTTCTCTCCAAGCTACTTGCTGATGGTCTTGTAGGCCATTCCAGCCTTGTGCAGTCTACAGTCTTGTCCCTGACATCCAATGACAGCTCTTTGGTCTTCCCCACAGTGGTGGAGAAGTTGGAATGGAAGGAATTGCATCTGTGGACAGGTGTGCTTTACACACATAACGAGCTGAGACCAGGAGTATATGTAACTGATTGATTGATTGATTGATTGATTGATTGATTGATTGATTGATTGATTGATTTGATCTGGGACACATCTAAAAGCTGCAGGACACCAGACCTCGAGGCTTGGATTTGAGGATCCCTGCTGTAGGGGATCAAATACTTCTTATTTCACTGAATGATATGGAAATCAGTTTTTAACTTTTCTGTAATGTGTTTTTTTTTCTGGAATTTTGATACTTAAATTTAATGGAGAGAGAAAAAAAATATCAATCATAAAAATGAGAGACTGTTCATTTCTTTGTTTGTAAGTGAGCAAACTTACAAATTCAGCAGGGGATCAAATAATTATTTCCCCCACTGTATAGTATCTTTCATGCAATGTTCCCTTTTCAAACTAGTGGTTCACTGTTTCCAACATAGGTGATTTTCAAGCGTGAGAGAGAAATAGAGACAGGCGGAGGGGTCAGAAAAGTACAGTAATGAAGGAAAAGGCTGAACTACTTATGTTAAGATATGCCTGAGGAAGCAGAACAAAGCAATGCCACACATTTCATTTCTTCATTAAACACAGATTTCATGTGTCAGACATTTACTTTAATACTATTACTTTAGTCATAGTAGCAAGTTTTTTATAAATTAGAAACTATAAACCACAATCCCATAACAATGCCAAGCCTGAGGGATTATACTTCATTGCTCAAAACTTGCTGGTTATATTATTAACTATGACACCCTACTGCAGACAGGTAGGTCACAGAGTTGGAAATCAACTCTATAACCATGCCTGGTTTGACTAGTATAGCTTTAAACTGCTTTCCTCCAGCAGAAGTGAGAAGATCTGGTAAGCTCAGCTCTTTCAAGCTGCACACCCATGTTTTTTTTCTTCCATTTTCAAACTTGCAGCGAACCTGTTCAGAAAGTCTTTATACAACTTTTGTCAGATATGCAGTAGTTTGTTGGAGCCACACTGCCACTTTACCATCAGCTAACTCTGGATAAAATCACTGGCCTCTTTGGCTTTGTGAACCTTTACCGTGTGCTGCTGAGAAGGTCATGCACAGCGGGTGTTAGAAATGCTTTTCTCTGGAAACAACGACTTGCAGACAGGGTTGATTGGAGCAGTGTGAGTGAACCCAAACTTACAAGCTGAGTGAAAACTAAATAAACTCTCTGTGGAGCTGTGACAGGCTGCAGTAGTAATTCTTGGTGGCTTTGTATACACAACGTTGTTTAATCTTGTGTAAAAAATGAACTGACTTTGGTAATTATAGAAAAATTGTCAAAAAAGTGTCAAATATAAACACATGTTTTGCATCCAGTCAGCCATCCGTCCATCCATCCATCCATCCATCCATCCATCCATCCATCCATCCATCCATCCATCCATAATAAAGTAAAGTAGCATTTTTTCTATGAGCAGCAGAGAAATACTAAAAGTCCACAGGAAGTGAATTTACCCCCATGATTAAGTACAGTATTTGAATAAAAGCTTCAGACACATACGCCTTTGTTTCGTGTCTGAATGAGGACGACAGTCACTTTTGTGTGAAAAGTCACATGAACAATCTTAAAATTTCCACATCACTTTCTGCAGCCTCAACCACATGTGGTCACATTAACAGATGAGCACGCACAAGATCACTATCCTGCATGTTTTACTAACATCAGTGGCTCTCTCTCTCTGTCACGGTCTTGGGTATGTCTGATGGAAGCCGTGAGGAACATTAACACAAGAATGATCCAGCATCTGAATGACAGAATGCTGTCACTTCCACAGACTGATGAAGCTGGCAATGTTACGCATCTGATACCAGAGCAGGGCTTAAATGTATGAATCCATCTACTGGAGCTGCATTTGCTCTTCCACACTTTGTGGAACTAAGATATCCAAACCAACAGAAAGTTTTTTTTTTTCCTTCAGATTAATTTTAATCTAATCTGTTTTGTTTGCACTGATGAATGTGATACCAGGCTTCTTTTCTTTTATTGCAAAGTAAAATTCCACCACAGCTCCGCAGTACACAACTTAATGTGTTAAAACGGTGCCCATTCTCATTTGTGTGAGAACCCTCATTTGGTAGCTATTGTTCTGCATTTAGTCTCTATGGAAACAAACAGCATAATATGAATAATTATTTATTTTATTTTATTTTATTTTGTTTTTATGACAAGGTAAGAACGCAGTCTCATAAAATGAAGTATCTAAGCAGAGAACAGAAGGAGAGACAATGTGAACTTAATATGCACTCATCACGCTTGCATTAAATCTACCACACCCCCATGACTCTTTTGTCAGGGCTGCGTGAGCTCCCACAGTAGCGATTGCCATTTTTAATAGGCAGCATGATCAAAGTCGGCTATTTATTAAGAGCCTGTGCTTAATACAGATGGAGCGTTTAAGCCCTAAAATTAACACAGATATCCACTGTGATCTGTCCATCTAGGAGATTAATTACAGACTGCGGACCGCTATCTGCTATTTCTGATACAGAGCTGTAAGTAAAGGGGACCTAAGGAGTCGCATACATTTATAAATTTTGTAGGAGGTGCTGAAGCAGAGCGCCTCAGCATTGAAATAACTTACTGATGTGCTTTCCAATGTGGAGCCTCACTTTCCCCCCCAAAAAATTTAGCTTCAATCATTTTGTTATGACTTCGCCTTTTGGACTTTAGGCTGTATGACAAACATACAAAATTGCTTTTCCTAATAGGAAGGACAGGAGCACCAGTGCTAATACAGTATTCGCTGGTGCACCGTGGGTGTTAGCATTAGATCTCCATCAACCTCCAATGAATAGCCAATGAGAGTTTTTCAAGCAACATGCCTCTGTATTCCACTGGAAACAGATAGATCTCTTTGAATGCAGTGCCCATGTGTGCACTCGTCCCTAGGGCGCTCATTGTCTTCTATTTGTTTAACATGATAGAATATTCTAATCAGGCAGGCGGTGCTGAGATAAAACTATAGCAAGTGAACCCACACAATGCAACTGTGACCCTTTTAGCGAGTATTCCCTTGTTAGCAAAAATAGTGATGCAAGCAAATT
>JASGAU010407929.1:0-16059 GCA_030220045.1 Australoheros facetus
GCAGTGGATACTTCTGTGTCAACTGCCAGACTGCAGCACTTTCTAATAAAGGGTTAGGATTTAATTATGCACTAAATATTTGTGCATTAGAAAGGTCATCCTTTGACAGCTGAAAAATCTTAATTAGTACTACAACTTAAAATACTACTCAGGTAAAATATGAGATACTCAAAATGACACTTAAGCACAGCACAGTAGGTGAGTAAGCGTACCTTATGAAATGGTACATCGTTATGCTCTACTTTAGTGATAATCCAGCACAAACAGAAAATTCTGGATCACTTAATGTTACATTCATCCAGGTTAATAAAAGCAAATGTGTAGCACATCATCCTCACATTCTAATAGAAACATCAAATATATAATACATTCACAGCAAATAACAAAATACCTCACCATCTCAGCTGCTGTGAAACTATTTAAAGCCCAAATGACAAATCTGGACTATGACTCATAAATAAATTCCAACATTATAACCTTTCAACAGCATACTTTCTACCACAGTCTCAGTGGACTCACACTGTTGTTACAGTAGCTCAGCCCCTCATCCACTTATAAGAAATGACTCACTTAACGTTTGCTCAACAACTGGCTTACTAACCATAAGAATCAGAAGAACACATGAGTAAAAAACTCCTACTTTTTTCCACTGTTAAAAAAAAACGGTGTACTCACAGCTTCAACGCAAACGTCTTCCTCTATTACGTGTTCACTTCTTTTCTGTCTTAGCTGACCAGGAGCTAAATTAAACCTCTACTCCTCAAGCCAAACAGTGACCCCCCTGCCCTCCTACTCTCATGCCTTGCTCCCTTTCCACAGAAGACACTGCATCTCTTGTGCCGTTTTCACTGCCCTCCCCTCCTTCTTTTCTGTCCCTCCCTTTTTTTTTCTCACTACCTGGAACTCTGGATTTGCTGCTTCCACAACTCCAACCCCCCATCTTTTCCTTGGGAGACACTCAAATACTTGACGTAAATGAAAAACACATGGTTCACTCCTTTCCTCTCTATAGGGGCCCAATGTAGTGCATGCTCAGTAATACAGTCTATGCTATGTCATACAGGGCTTTCCATTCATAAAAGAGGTTTCCCCTCATTGCCAATGCAGCATGTCTCAAACCAACTCCCACAATGCCCTCACCTCCAAAAGCCCAAATAATAAATAAAACACAAGCAACCCACATTTGCTTCTGATATATATATATATATATATATATATATATATAAATAAAGGTAAGTAGTCTAGTCGTAGATGTCACCATGGACTCAGGTCTTGATGACTTCCACATCCTGAGGCCTGACTCAGATTCTTGCGATGACACCAAGGTGCTAATTCTCAAAGCTACCTCTGCCCCTCAACCCCCAAGACCTCTTCCTCTCCCACTCACATGCATTCCTCATTGCTCTGTCCCTCTCCACACCTGCTGTCAACAGCCTTAAGCCCACCATTCCCTGCAGAGAATTCACCCACAGACTCACAAACAGAGGAGGAGTGAAACAAGTGAGACATGGGTAGAGAAGGCAGAGAACGCAGACGGGGAGGCTGTGGCTGCAGCATTTTGTACCTCCTTGTTGTTGCACAGTGGCTGCACGTTGGCAGGGGAAGGGGGATCAGAGTGAACTTCTGGACTCCGGCTGGGGCTCCGGGAATGAAAGCTACTGCTGCTTGACTCATTGGTGGAGTTGGAGCCTGTAGAGTCTGAGCTGGAATGTCTCACCCGCCTGCCATGTGTGTGCGCTCGCTGTGCTGACAGGCTGTCAGTCAACATGCACACAAACATCAGAGAGGGGTCAGAAGGGGTACACAGGCAGATATACTGTTGTTATTTACATTGTTTAACTCAGTTACAGACATACAGAAGATGAATGAAAGACATCCAAAACTGATATTCACAGTGAAAGCTTTATAAGCAGGTACCTGTGTCTGTCCCAGGAAGTTGACTCATGAATCGCCTGTGAGGCAAAACACACAAACTTCTTAACATTACCAGAAAAAAAGGCATCTTTCAAGAGGAGAAGCCAACACTTCTCCTTATGATTTTCTCTGTCCTCATAAGACTCTCCTCAAAACATTCACAAGACTTTCTCCTCATGTCCACCTCAGGCCAAAGCTACTGACAAAGAAGTGATCAACAATATGGGATGATGAGGGTGACCTACCCTGGGAGTTTCCTCATCATCACTGCTCAGCTTCAAGTCATCGGCAAGCATTCTGTAAACCAACAAACACACAATCACAAAGCCAAGCACCAACCTGCCACTGAGAACCAGATTTCACAGCTCATACCTGATTTGATCTGATATACTTTGAATCAATCTGTCAGACTGCTGCGTTTCAAGTTTTCAACATTTCCAAATGTTTCTGTTCTTTTTTATTGAAATGATAAGTATGAACACAGCCCACAGCAGGAGACCGTCTGCTTCAGACACCTTTTTATGACTCGTTTGGTTTAAGCGAGGGTGCAACCTGGACAGGGCTTGCATCACATGACGTCCACGCACTATATCTGGATGATTATCTGGAGTCTTCTCACTTGGGTTCAACTGGACATTACAAGATAAACACATCTGCATTTTTCATGTGCAGCTCTGTCTAGTAAAAACTACTTCTGGCTGCTCCCTCGTCACTATGGGTCTCCACGTTGGGTACCTCCACAAGTTTGATTTGGCAGACTTTTTACACCAGATGCCCTTCCTGATGCAACCCAAAGAGGGATTTGTGTCTCTGGGTCAAAATGTCTTGAAAAGATCACAGCTGCTCTATAGGTGCAAAAGTCTTGAGCTACCACTCATTTCTATATACAGAAGTATGTTGCCAGTAAAATGGGAAATAGATACAGTAATTCATTGAAACGTGCCAACATACATGGAAATAGTTTTTTTTTTTTTTTAAAAAAAGACGCAAAACAGAGTTTGGACAATTTTAATGAGCTATAAAGTCAATATTTGGTCTGACCACCTTTATTCTTCATCATAGCCTGAACTCTCTGAGGCAGCTTTCTTCTAATTTCTGAAGTAGTCTTCAGGAATAGTTCTCCAGGCTCCTTGAAGGACATTCGACGCTATTTGTAGCAATGCCACAGCTGCGGTTGAGGAAACGCACTTGGAGGCAGGAATTCTCTTCACCCGATGTGCAATTTATTAACAGGTGCTGATTACAAGGGAGGTCAGGTTGGTGAAATGACCAACAAAAAGATGCAAAAAACGATACAAAAATAAACTTAAAACTGTTCAAAAGAACTCAAAAATCCCCCCCCCCAAAAGGCTAGGCCCATGGCTATTGGGCCCTAGCCAACACTCTAGGCCTGCAAGGCCACCCTCTCTAACTCAGGCTTATAAAACCTAAGCCCCTCCCCCAAAATAAAGATAATTCACAATTAACTCCCTCAGTTAGCGAGTTCCACACCTAAGAGCAAAATAAAACATTCCATTTACCCCTTCTGAAGTTTTAATGCAAGACCATCAATACACCAGTTTGTTTGCTGTGTATCAAAGACTACTTAACAAGAAAAGAGTGGTAAATTCCCCCTCTGCTTTCTTACTCACTTAATAAGCTCCAAATCTCACCCCTTACTATAAAAAGATTTGGAATCTTCCACATCCTGTTTGGCAGCCTGGATCTCCAAGATGGTGGCAGCATGGAGCAGCGCATTCATCAAACATTTTGGTAATATTGATAATTGACATAACTTTGAACTAATACATGGTTTTGAATGTTTGGGCCTACTGTATGTTTATTTTTAATAGCATAAAAATAATGACAATGTTAATGCTTAAAAAAAATTTACCAAAAAGCTGCATCCTATTGAACCTAACTAAATTTAAAGTAACCCAATGAAGGACTGGATCACAGTAGCATTGGCCTCACATTCACCACTAAAACATCATCTATTTTTCATAATAGATGTGTCATAATATTAGAGGCTGTCATTCCAGTGTGTTGTTGGCCCTAACCACATTTAGTCCTCTAGGGGCACGGGTTACCTCGTGGCACTCTTCTTTGGATGTTGACTGCCTTTTGTTCTGTTCTGTCAAGATGATCCCACACTGCTTCATTAATGTTGAGGTCTGAGCTCTGGGGAGGCCACTCCAACTGATGGTGTTTCATTGTGTGTTTTTCGATCCAGGTATGCTTTTACTAGATTGGCAGTGTGTTTGGGATCATTTTCATGCTGAAAATGAAGCTGTTGCCAATCAGATGCTTTCCAGATGGTACTGCATGATGGATCAAAATCTGATGGTACTTTTTTGTTCTCATAATTCCATCAATTTTTGAAAAGATCTCCAACATCACTGACTGAAATGCAGCCCCAAACCATGACAAAGCCTCCACTGTGTTTTACAGATGGCTGTAGACATTCACTGTTGTACCTCTCTCCTGACCTCCTCTTTACGTATTAATGATGATTAGAACCAAAAATTAGTTTTTTTTTTAGGCCTGACACTTCTTTCCTCCACGTGTCCAGTATCCTCAATGTCTTTTTTTTTTTTTTTTACAGAGACATTACATGCCACACCAAGATATATATCAGGTTTTCAGCTAACAGCTCTTTGGAAATCATCTTGTTGGTGCAAAATACTATTTTATGCCTGTCAAACTTATCTCTGGAATCACAGATTTAGCTAAATAAATAGGAACAAATTATGTACTTTTGCAACAGGGTGCTAGAAACAAAGTGCCTAAAAATACAATTTAAAACAGGTTCTTTGCTAAGTTCTCTGTTATATTTAGACAACACCGGCTCATCCCTTGAATCATGTGGCTTTTTTTTAATACTTGAAGGATTCGTACTGTAGGATAGTGTTAAAAAAAAATTCTGTGAAAATGGTCAGGTACAAAGACTGGATTAAAAATGATTGAAAAAGTAGCCAATGTCTAAAGAAGGACTTGAAAACAACTTCAGAGAGGCTGCACAGCAATAGCTCAAGACCACTTTAAAAAAATAAAATAAAATAAAAAATACAAGAAAGTCTGGCTCCTTGGAAGGAAAATATATAGCATTCAGGAGTGGCTCAAGACTTTTGCACATTACTGTTTCTCTTTTGATTTCTGAATTCAATTTGCAAGCCAGTTACTCTCCCCCAAAACAAATATAACTCAGTTTCAAAATTAAACACATTTGGTTCTGAGACTATATAAAACTAACTTACCTAGATTAACGCTGCCAATCATTTCAAGCGGCTCAAGATTGTCTTAAGTACAGATGAGTGGTTTTGTATTGGTTATATTATGTAACGATGCTTTAATTACATTGCAGAAACGTCTTCAAATGTTTAAAAAAAAAAGTCAAAGTTTTCTAAAGTTACCCCCCCCAAATGCTGTTATATAACAAAGGTTGTGAAATTGTGTAGTTGGCTTGCGCCACTCGACATGTGTTTCACATTAAAAGGAGGATATAAAACGTTAACAAACAGCAGCACATCGGTCTCCACTGACAGCTTTCAGGAATGTTCAGCAACCTTTAACCTGACCTGTAGCCTGGAACACTGTTAGCTGATTGACCTGAAGTATCTACGTCCCTCGACTCTCTTTCGCCATCGCTCATGCTTTTTCCTTGTGGCTGCTGACGCGATGAGGTTCATAAATACAGTTTGCAGAAGTTGCTGAGATGAACGCGTGAATCATATTTGGGTCATGTTTTATCAATTGTGCGTGCGCTACAGAAGCAGCCCGGGTTTGAGGAACATCAGAGGATCATGTTTCCTCACGCCACACTTACGATTTGTGGGGGGCCACATGAGGGTAACGGGCCATTCGCAACTGAACATCCCCCCGGCCTGACAGAGAAAAAGAAACCAGATTAGAAACACAATAACAGGGAGCTGCGTGTAACTTATGACAAATCTCAAACATCAAAATTTCAGTAAACAATCGCAGGATACATACTTTGTCTTTGTTGTGTAGTTGGCTGTTTTGTATCCTTTGGAAAGACAAACAACAAAACAGCTGTAAGTATAATCTCTGTTTTAACAATTAAACTCATGATATGCAGGAATATCATCAGAATTGATTGAGGCTTTTTTTAATTCACACATTTGTTTCCCTTGTCAAACACTTGACACTGTTCTTCATGATTCAGAAGCAATGAGTGTAACCTCAATCCTTCAGCCTCAAACAGAGATGAGAAGCAGGCGGTGAAAGTCTGGGCAGTTCACTTTTTCCAAATGCCATAAACTCAGATTTCCTTTTAAAAATTTGAAAACCTGCAGTCCCAACCTTTCTTTAAAAAAAAATTAATCTACAGTCCTGTGAAAACTTTTCTTCTCTCTATGCAGTCCTGTGAAAAACTAAGTCCACCTTTTCTGCCTCCACTGAGGGTGAGTAGCAGCCAGATGCTGCTAATAAAATGCACTTGATTAACTGATCATCAGCAAGTATGAGCACCTCTATAAAAGCAGAGTTTCTTGTAGTTTGCTGGTCTGGAGCACCTGAATGTGAACACCACACCACAAATTCTCCCTAAGGTCAGACCGTGCAATGCTCAGAAGCTACATCTCCGACTCTACAGGCCTCAGTTATCCTGTTAAATATTAAAGTTTGTGATGGTACAATTAGAAAATGACTGAAAAGTAACGGCTTGTTTTGAAGGGTTTTCAGAAGAAAGCCTCTTCTCTCTAAAAAGAACATGGCAGCACAACTTAGATTTGCAATGTTACATCTGGACAAATCACAAGACTTCTGGAACAATGGCCCTTGGACAGACAAGACCAAAGTGCAGCTGTTTGGCCATAATGCACAGCACCACATTTGGAGAAAACCAAAACACATATCAACACAAACACCTCACACCAACCGTCAGCACGGTGGTGGAGAGGTGATGATTTGGGCTTGATTTGCAGCCACAGGACCTGGACACCTTGCGGTCATTGAGACAACTATGAACTCCTCTGTACATCAAAGTATTCTAGAGTCAGATGTGAGGCCATCTGTCTGACAGCTAAAGCTTGACTGAAACTGAGTCATGCCACAGGACAATGATCCCAAGCACACCAGAAAAACTACAACGAAATGGCCAAAGAAGACAAGAAGGAGGTATTGCAGTGGCCCAGTCAAAGTCCAGACCTCAACCTGACTGAAATGCTGTGGTGGGACCTTAAGAGAGCTCTGCATGAATAGATGCCCGCAAATCTCAAACTGAAGAAATGTGAAGAGTGGGCCAAAAAACCACAATGATGTGAGCGACTGTCGTACAGAAAAGTTTTTCACAGCACTGCAGGGAGTCCTGTGAAAACTCTCTTTTTCAAGAGGGTAGAAAACACCTGTAAACATACTATATAAATGAACGTCTAAAATTTAACTTTATTAATTAAAGACACACACACACACACCTTAGAGTTGTAGAGGATTCGCTGAGCTGGGTCACGCCCCAAGGAGTCCCCAAAGTCCCTCCAGGACTGGGTCATGTCCTGTTTAGCAGAAATGGGGAGTTGGGGTCAAAGATCAATGGTGAAATGCCACTGTGATGGATGAATCTGCCTAAATACTAAATTATCAGTACTTTTCTCAACAGTACAGAGACCCATATTTGACAGCTGACTCTAATTATCAACACTGTTCCTCCCCACCAGGGGGAGTGTGTCTGGCTGTAAATACAGGTTTAGCTTCCTTGTCTAGTGAAAGCTGAGAGATGTGAAATACATGCCTGAAACATCTGCTATCAGTGTGCAGCGAATTAAAAATCCCCAGATCACCAGAGCTGCTGCTGCTGTACAGAAACAGGTGCATGCAACAGCAGCTCGTTTGCTCTGAATGTGAAAAAATGTAATCTGATTTTTGCAATTTTCAGGAGGACTGCGCTATAGAGTTGTTGGGTTTTTCAAAGTCTGCATTCTCAAAGGTGTTCAGTCAGTGCGACAGAACACACACACACACTCACAAAAACCACTCATCACAACATTTGTTGTGGGAGGAAGCTCTGGGGAGATAAGCATGAAAGACATTTCAAAATGAATTGCAACAAGTGCTCATCAGTGTTGAGTACATCAATACAATCACCAACTGTAGAACACACAAAAGTGAAAATCTACCTTTGCTGAAGTGATCTGTTTAAATATATCCTCAAAGAAATTAAAAGGAAGCAACTACAAGAAGCATCCACCCACCCATGACGGACCGCTACAGGAAACACTGCTTTAGTACCTACAAAGTGCAGGGTCTTTTGTCACATGCAGCGTTTCAACTATTACCACAGAATAAATGCAACCGAGAGGTGACTGTATGGCAGTTAATGCAACACAGGTCACTAACTGTTCACTAGCTGTTCAGCTGATAATTCATTTATAGAGAAAGAAATATAGGTGCCGTTACGACAATGTATTTTAATGGGGATAGCACCCTGCTCGTGGCTCTAATGTGTTTCTTTGATCTCAAAAATCCGTAAATATCCCAGTTAATATATAACAGGTGTTCCACTCCAATTAGTATTTGTGCTCACCCTGAGGTAGAATGTGAAAGTCTGTGGTGAATACACGCGATTATACACCTGGACTATTATGAGAATATACCTAATTTCTTATTGATTCTCTCTGCACAGCAGTCGAGAGGAAACCAGGCACAAGGAGGAGGCAGTGCATCCACAGAACACCGTCTTTGCTCCAGCTCTGATCATAATCTCTTCTGATTAGATTGCCCGCAGTCACACTAACCAGACCTCATAGATGCTAACAAAATGGCTTGATTTTGTTCCATTCATTCACTATTTTAGCATGATGCGATTCCTCAGCTGTGTCACAATGTGGAAGCACAGCAGCTCTGACTGTAATATATCCATGTGTGTAATCATCAGTGGGTAAAGAACAAAAAGAGAGGATTGCTTGACCGCTGAAACAGTGAGCATGCTCTGGAAAAGGTCATGCTTTATCAGATCTGATGTCAGAAGATCTGTGTGAGTCTCCGTGCGTTTGTGTGCGTTGACGGGTCGGTGCGCTGAGTGAGGATCTTAAAGAAAACATTCAAGATTTTTGCTTAAAGTATTTTACTTTTATATTTATGAGTAAGTAAATTGCTGCAACTCTTTATCTGTGTGTTTACCAAAGCTCACATCCATTTAGCTTAGCTTAGCATAAAATTATTTTATTCCTTTCCCTTCAAAAGGCTTCCCCTTTTGCCAGGCCACAGTTGTAAATAAGAATTTGTTCTTAATCTGTTCGCCTGGTTAAATAACGGTTTAAATTTAAAAAAAAAAAAAAAAGTGGAAACAGGGGGAAACAGCTAACCTGCATCTATCCAAAAAGGAAAAAAAATTAAATAATTCACTGAAATATATTTGGAAGATGACATTTTTTTTCCCCTCTTACTTTTCTCCTCCTCTCTCTTCCCACCCTCAGCATTAAGCCCTGGAGGGTGTGTATTTCCTCTCTCCGCTCATCTTTTCACTTCATTATCTCTTCTCCCTTAGTCACCAAGGACACAGCACCAACCCTCACCCTCTTTTTCTCCACTAAAGACAACAAGGCCTCCCAGGTGGAATATTATGTGTTGCTATCTTCCTCCCACCTTTCCCCACCTTGTTTTCTGTAACTCTATTCTCCTCCTTTGNCCCCCCCCCACCACCACCTCCCCACTCTTCAGTCCAGACATGGGAAAGTAACTTAGACCGGTGGGCTGCTTAGATCTGTTTGATTAGGGTCAAAATGATTAGCTGGTACCTGATCAATTGACCAAAAAAAAAAAAAAATCAGAAACTATTTGTTTTAAAATCAGTGTATGTATTTTTTTAATTCAAAAATACTTGAGCACGTTCTGTTTAATTTATCACAGTTTGCTGTTAGTAAGGGGAGAGGTGGGGAGAGCATCTGTAATTGTAGAAAACAAATTGTACAAGAGAACAATTTCATCTGTTTGATGGTGAAGAGGCAATGACATGAAGTGAAAAACAACAGATACACAAGCACTATCTACTACTACTACATCAGCCTTGAGGTGCAGTAATAACCACGATCTACTACTAAATACTACTATGTTTATGACATAGGTATTCAGTGACTACAGATGAACTGATAACAGATGATAATGAGCTGCTCCCAATACTTCTTCCTCTAAGCAATAGCATAACTAATCAGCCTTTTGAGTCTAAAGACGGTCAGAAATGACTCTGCAAAAATATGCAGTCAAATGAAAATGCTTTAAGAAGTAGAAGACAGATCTCAAATATGATGTGGCTAAAGTGAACACTGTGATTAGTCGTATCAGTTAAAAAAAAAAACACCACTGGAATCAAACTTGAGTAATTTCTTACCTCGAAAATATCTTTGGCACAATTGTTGTGTTGGCTTCTTTTTCCCTGAGCAAACAGAAGGACAGACGTTTGGTGATTGATGAGAACGTGACAAAAAGGTTAGGGCTGACGGTTACTCAGAGGGGAGTTTTTTTTTTTGTTTTTTTTTAAAAACACTTCAAAGCAGAAGAAGCAGGTTTAGTTACCAATTAGACAATGAAGAGAGAGCTGCTGTTGACTGTGCACACAAATCATATTTGAGCATCTTAGTTTCAGTTAAGTGAGGCGTGCGCGCATTCATTTAAATTTCAAATACTGCACACTTAGGCGCGCAGAGTAGCAAACATGGCGATGCACCGGCACAGACAGTAAATACACAGACTAATTAATTTCTCTCTCCAGCCACTGCTCACGAGTTCACATTTCAGTCTCCATCACACGGATGCAAACAGGCTTTAAAAAAAAAAAAAAACATCACCTTCTGCATTCTGCTTCCCGCCTTTTTGCTGCTGCATTCATAGCTCAGCGTAGCACTTTACTGTAACCCTGACAGTCTCTCACATGCACAGTAACTGCGAGAGTTAGGATGACTCTGAAGCTTCTTGATGACTCATATCTTAGAAATCACAGCTGCAGATAATCAACCGGATGCTGATTCTTTTGCAGGCAACTTTCTGTTTCCATCCACATTAGGCAACCCCATTGTCTCTCCCTCTCACACAGTCACTCACTCTCTCGCTTTCTCTCCCACCCTTCGTTTCTCCTGTTAAACACTTAAGCTCACAATTTAAATTCACACTCATCTGTATGAAAACCCAGAGCCACACTGCTCAAGCATTAAGATGAAGGATAAATACTTCACCTTGCTTGCACTTCCCCATCTGTGTAACTGTGTGCCGTGGGAGTGGGTTTCATTTTGACTGTAAGTTTATTTTTTTCTCGTTTGTGTGTCACAGATGATATTGCTGCACAAAGTAGCTCCAAAAATACTGAATTTCTAATCAACCCCCCTACCTGCAGAACAATGATCTGACTGTGTTTCACAATCTCATAATTTGGTCTTAGACAATGAAACATTTAATTTTTTACACATTATAATGCATTTCAGTGTGAGTGTGTGCGTGTGTGTGGAGCAGCATAAGCATTCATGTGTGTGTCTGTTTTCGCACTCATGACTCACTATGTTCAGTGTCTGAGAGGCTGGAGTGTAAGCCTGCAGAAGGAAAACAGTGTGTGTGTGTGTGTGTGAGAAAACTGTCTCATTACTACACCCACAAGGCTCTTATGAGGCCTTAGGCCTAAATGAAAAACAAACACAGAAGGATAGTGTTTTAGTACCTGCGGCGGTGCACAGGAAAAAGTCAGCACTGCTTCATCACCTAACACAACCACACGAGTGCTACTTTTACTCGTGCAGTGCGTTTGACAAGTTCATACCCACTAACATCACAGGCTACAGCTCTGGTGCAATACCCAGATGAGTAAAACCCCTCAGGGCCAAACAAACCACAACCCATCACAACACCTGCAGCGAGCAGCATGTAAGCCAACTAGGCTGCTAACTACCTGTTACATTCTTAAAGTATCTGCAATTACTGAAGTTATGTTCAATTTCAAGGTATCCTTTTTAGCCTATCTGTAAATGCAATCTTTATGAACAAAGTAGCGCAAAATGCAGGATTCGGTCACAATTTAAATTGACGCTAATTAATAATATCCAGTTGATCTAATTGAACCTACATTATTCGCAGAATTTATTCGACTTACTTTAGGAACAAATGTGTGACTTTAAACAGGGGGATTCTGTGCAGCAACAACACTTATAAAACAAGCATAGTGACACAAAGCTCATCACTCTACTCACTCTGTTTTATAAGTAGGACCCATTCCGTGCTCTTTGCCCTCTTACCTGAGAATATGCGCATCGGAGCAGAAAGCAGACAATGGAAAGTTTCCCTTTGCCAACGAGGACAGTAGGCATGGTTCCTGGGTAGTCAGTGCTCTCCTCCGGCGTCCATACCAGTGAGAACTGGCGTTAGCGGATGCGATGCTTCCCTCGCCACCATCACGCTGGCTTCAGCCCCGGCTCGTCGTTCCGCCGTGTAGCAGAGGCAGCGGAGTCTCACCGGAGAGGGAGACCGAGGGCGAGGTAGGCGGTCCGGCGACGTCACGGATGACACGCGCAGCTCACGCCAGAGAGATCACGACTCAGTGGACCTGTGGATGTGCGAAAAGTTTGAAATGCGTAACTTGGGATATCACAGGCGTCACCTGCTGAATACGCTACTGACGACACACTCGAGGATGTAGAGTAATAATACGTTTTAGAACATCCAGTCTAACTAACTCATGTGGGTTCACTGAGCTTCGGTCACCTCGCAGTGCAGCGAGCTGCAAACACGGCATGACACGAGATGTCAGGTTGATGATCGTTAAAGAGTAAGAACTGCATACACGTACGCTAACAGGTGTCGTGCCAAAGTAGTTATCCCCGACATAAATTGTATCCCCACCCTGGAGAGCACGCAGAGGAGGACGAGGAGGCGGAGGCAGTTGACATGCCTTACGCTTCCTTTCAAAATTTGGGGAATTTTGGCGATTATTCATTTTTCCTACGAAAAACTAGAGGGGCAGTCCAACCTGACACTAGGTGTACCTAATGTCAGGTTGGACTGCCTTTTGGCTTCAGAACTGTCTCGATTCTAAATGGCAGAGATTCAAAAAAGTGCTGGAAATATTCCTCACAGATTTTGGTCCATGATGATATGATAGCATCACACAGTTGCTGCAGATCCATTATGTGAATGTCCTGTTCCACCACATCCCAAAGGTGCTCTGCTGCACTGAAATCTGGTGACATTTGAGTACAGTGAACTCACTTTCATGTTCAGAAAACCAATTTGAGATGATACACTGTGTGGTCATAAAGGGATGGACTTGGTCAGCAACAAGATAGGCTGTGGTGTTTAAACGATACTCAGTTGGTACTAAGGAGCCCAAAGTGTGTCGATCCTCCACACCATTACACCACCAGCAGCCTGAATCATTGATACATGGCAGGATGGATCCATGCTTTCATGTTGATTTTGCCTAATTCTGACCCTACGATTCAAATGTTGCGGCAGAAATTTAGACTCATCAGACCAGGCAACTTTTTCCACTTTTGGTGAACCTGTGGAAATTGTAGCCTCAGTTGCTGACACCCGTTGTGACCTTCTGCTGCTGTAACCCATCGGCTTCGTGGTTCAATAAGTTGTGCGCTCTTCTGCTTGCACAGCCACAGGTTGTAATGAATGGTTAGTTGAGTAATTGGTGCTTTCCCATCAGCTTAAAGCAGATTCCCCTCCTATATAAAGTGGACAGTGAGTATATATGCATCATAGCTCGCAGAAACACACGCTGTATATCTCAGTCAAAATTCTTAGAAAATTTTTAAAAATTTCAATATCTGAAGAAGTTTCAGTGCCTTTAAAACGCCTCTTACAACAGTCTCTGCTGCTGAAATGCACACCACACTAATCCTGGTTAAGAGGGTCCCTCTTAACCAGGATTAGCTCCAAAAGTACATATGCAGGGACTCTTCTTAAAATTAGAGATGATCAGATAGCTGATCCATGTTGCGATAATTTTGGCACTTGCAGCTCACTTGCAGCCCTGGCAACTGTTGTGAGGTTCAGATGCTGATCAGATGTCACAACACACCTGGTGGGTGAGTTGGAGCAGCCGGGCTGGGCTCACCCTCAGTCAATGCCATAGAGCCCCCCCAAATGAGATTGTGCCAATGCAATTTTAAAACGAGAGGCAAGAGGAAACACGATGGAAAGTCGGCAAACATGGTTGTGTTTGTGAACTTATTAAATATAAACTTAAGAAAGTAAGCATTCATCGCTTTCATATGTCGAAAGTAAATGTTTCACAAAAAGGGAGCCAAATCAAACACCTCGTGTATCTTGCTCCAGGTGTCTCTTGGGGTCATAAAGGAACATTTGTGTTGATCTTGTTTGTTGTTCAAATCAGGCTGCACTTGAGTTACACTCCTGTTTTTTGTTTTTTTTTCTCTTGCTGTATGATCAGGTGATCGTGATTATTAGTTTTGCAGCAGGCTGTTCAATATGCAAATCCTTACCTCACAAAAAAAAAAAAAAAAAAAATGTTGGCTGAAAGCATGGTGTGATGAAACTTGAATTTGTCATGTCCTGCTGTAGGCTTCAACCCTTCCATAGAAAATGTACTGTATGTCTGATCATCTCTCTTTCTGACATTTTGGCATTGTGTGCTTGTCTAGCCCATCTATTATTCTTCTTAATACATTCTGGCCCGTGAAGGGACTCTGGCTCTTAGATGGACTTTGCCTTGTCTTGATAAAATATGAGCCGTCTCTCCGGCTCGGACGGCTTTCGGGGGATGGCGAAAGAAGAATGAGAGATGAACCCAAGAAGGCTGATACATTAGAGTTCTGACTTCATTGATTTAAAGAAGCACAGGTGACACCATGATCCTTCAAACCAGCTATTTCCCTGTACCAGCAGCATATTCTTTATAAAGACAGACTGGGGATTGGTGGATTGGGGGGGCATTTTAACTGATTAAATGTGGAGTTTTGTTTGGGCTGCACACACTTCAGAGAACACAGTGTTCCTTATTTTGTTTATGACAGCTGTCAAAGACCGAACACAGGAGCAGCCATACTCTGCTGCTCTGTCACCAGCTACAGTTTTGCTTGTTTATAAAAGTCCACGTGAAGAAAATCATTTGATCTGCTGAATGCTCAAGACATCAAAAACTCTCTGCACATGAGGAGACTGTTTGTTTGGGAGTCCATGTGTACTGTTCTTTTGTTTAGATTTGGCATGAGACAGATTACAGTAAGTCACTGTCTCGTTTACACACTGACTGGGATCTTTTGACTCTCGTTTATTCAACGTGACTTGGTTTAAGAACATACGGTACTGTGCAAAAGGGTTGAGCCACCCCTCGTTTCTTTATATTTTGCTTCCAGGGAGACAAACTTTCCTGTAGTTTCTTGTAATTCTGAAGGTCTTTTAAAAGTTTTGCTGTTTCACTCATTTTCAGTCCAGTTCTTGTAGCTGACTGTTTTCAGATTCATTTTTTGTTTGTTTGTTTGTTTGCTAAGCTGCTTACCTCTGACCTTTTGGATTGATCAAGCATAAAAAAGGCATCTAACTCAAGGGATGAAGCAGTATTGTATCTACACATAACAGACAACTTAGCAAAGAACCAATTTTAAATGGTATCTTTAGGCACTTTGTTAGTAGTAACCTGTTGCAAACACACATAATTTGTTCCCATTTATTTAGGTGAATGTAAAAAAACGAAGTTCAACAGAGAACGGCTCAGTGGCCGCCTGGTGATCGTATTGGATTTTTTCACATTCTGCGACTGATTGCCACTTGTGGTGACTAAATGGTTGCTCCCTCTGAATTTTCTTTTTTTTTTGGGGGGGGGGCGCTCCTCTGAGTGTATGTGGCTGGCTGACTAAACTGACTTACAGTTTGATATACAGAAACTCTTTCTGATTCCCTTTGCTTGCTCACAGAAGCACGGAGAACGAGAGATCAGCGTTTACCTGTGGAACAGAGTGGAAGCTGTAGGGATGAGCTGGGAATGGAGGGATGTGAAATGCCTGGGGCCAGTCTCCACAGCCACACAGTAGCACCCTTGGTTACAGACCCATGGTGACAGGACCTCAAAGGTACAAGGGCATCCCTCAACGGCGCCTGTTTAGAACATGGCTTGCCTCAAGAGTCAGCCTTCCTGACAACACACACACACACACACACACACACACACACACACACACACACACACACACACACACACAC
>JASGAU010407930.1:0-12287 GCA_030220045.1 Australoheros facetus
CACACACACACACACACACACACACACACACACACACACACACACACACCTTGGATGGTTCCGTGGAGAACATCCGGTTTATTTTCCTGGCTTCAATCTCTTTGGTATATCTGTTCAGGTGGCTAGCCAAGGCTGTGAGTCTTTGCTTGGCAGTCTCCAAGGCCTCAGTTGTACTTCTTAGGCACCGCTTTCTTCTTCATCCCACCCTTCTGCAACTCTGAGAGCTGGCTAACTTCCCTCCGTGCTGCCTTTATCTTAGCCTCTATTCTTCTTTTACATGAAGGGTACAGCTCCTTATTAATGTTCATCTTATAGCCAAGCATCTCAAGGATCCCTGCTGCTATGGTATACATCAACCGACTGGTTTCAGTGATAGTCGTGGTAGGGATTGTCCGTAGTGCTGCATTTGCATCTTCTAGTAGACTTTCAGAGGGTACTTCACATAGTCTTGGTAGTCGGCATCGAGGTGTCTGGTTCTCCTTCTTAGCCATGATCTTATCTTTCACATCAGCTGCTCTTGTATTCAGTGTACTGGTTGTTGTTACTGGGGCTTGGTACCCAATCTCGGAGTGTGGGGATGATGAAATCTCCCCCCTTACCTGTCGTCCTGGCTCCCCCTTGCCGTAGCATTTCTGTTGTACCTCATCAATCTCTAGCTGCGATAGCAGCTGCTTCCTTCGTATGTTGGAGCACTGAGCCACAAGTGGTCATATATGAGTGTAATTTTCATATATGAATGTTTCAACAAGCAATCATATCTGCCTATTTAGATGCACTGCTAGGGTACTGATGAAAGTTTCTTGTGTCAATTAACATGCAGAGGAAAAAAATCCTAAAATCTTAACTTGCATTATGTTTGATTATTACTGATTTATTTTATCATTGTAGCAGTTATTATTAGCATAACAGCATTTTAGTTTTTAATTTTTATTTACTTTCAAAGCGTTTGAGAAGTGAGAGACAAAATGGAGGACATGGAGGTCATTTTCCTTCTTTTTCACGGGGTGGAGCTGTGGTGGAAAATTTGTGTTTCAACTCTAATAACCTCTGTGTACCTCTTGGGTATGAAATTGTAATTTTCTTGTACAAAGACTTAGTGTGCGTAGACGAGAAAATAACTCAAATGTAAGTTGCGTCCAAAGTCAGGATGCAGGTTATTATCATGCTGATGCTACATGGTGGTGGGAACTTGAACTCCCCACAGCAAACAGAACAAGACTGTATCCACACAATTAGTATAACGTAGCTGTTATTATTTTGTTCTTTGGTCAATGCTGGTGCCAATGCTGTTTGTACTGTATTGATCCCATTGCAAAGGTTTACTCTTTAAATCAGCAAAAAATAAGTTTTGTTTCAGAGCTCAACTTATTTTTTTCCACCACAGAGCTGCACGTGAAAGCATAGCTTACTTTCTTTCATTTCAACATGATTCATTATCAAAGAATGAACATCTAAAAATTACAAGACAATTTTTTTTTTTTATGAGAAATTTATTTCAGTCATGCTGGATATAAGTTCATATATCCAAATTCAATAATTGCTGTTTTTTCAGTATAGGCTGTTGCTGTTATGGATCAACATTCTAGTGGAAGTCCTATTTAATAATAAGCATGTATAGGGTGCCTCAGAACACATCATGTCATCTTATCACAACTGTGGCCAGGCCATGGTATGTTGGCCTGTGCTTTATCTACAATATTTAGCCACATTAGGAGTTTAAAAAGTTAAAAGTGTCCTGCTTGTTTTCTTATCTTGTCCATTTCAGTGTCAACATCATTAAATATGCAGTACAAGCCATTCTATTGACTATGCACTGTTTTATTAGTTGCATGTTAAGTTGATTGACACAGTGAATTTATGAATTTAGCATTCTGAAAAGCATACATTTGAAACCTGGAATTGACCTGCATTGTCATGACTGACAAGGGTGAAGAGTATTGATTTTGATATTGGCAGCAGTGAAATATGAGAAATTTGGGGGATTAAAACTTCTGTTGGACACAAAAACAAACACACCAAGTGTATTTCTACAACAATCTGTTTTATGTGTTTTCCAGGTCATTAGTACAAGCTTCCTAAAAATAGGCATGGTGGAGAAATAATGCAGCCTGCTGTATATTAGTATTTTCATTGTTATGATTACATTTTTATCTGACAAACCTCATCGTGATTTCTTAGGCTGTCTGTTTCTGGTCAAGCTGGTTGGTATAATAGTCCCTATGTGTTAGACAGTAGAAAATATCTCCTTACAAAATACATGCTAAATAATGGTGTGTTTAGCATTTACAAATCCTGTGTTTCTACACAGGATTTGTGATCCTGCAGATCCAGGAATAGTTTCCATAAGCTAAAAATCAAGGGAAATTTTGAAAGCTGACACCTGATTCTTAGACGTGTAACTCAAAATGTTATCAATAATGAGCAATGACTTATTATCACTAAGTCATATCTGTGCACGCTAAGATATGACATCACTTGCTGTTTTGAAGCTTTTCCTACAGATTTGATTGAATGTGACCAACAAATGATCTCTAAAAGCAAAACTCCATATGAGGAAGGGATTAAAAAAAAACAGTGCACTACATTTATGAAAATACGGTATAAATTTCAAAAGATAGGTATATAAATGCACCTCAAACTTTGATTTGTTCTATTGTAGGGTCTTTACCTTACAATATAAAGCCCCTTGAGGTGACTGTTGTGACTTGGGGTTATGTAAATAAAATTGAATTGAATTGATCCATTGGTGGTGCTACAGGGCTTGAGGTACATACACCAAAATAATTTAATAATAATCAAGGACATAGCATATCATTTTTTATAGCACATTATCAGTTCCTGATATATATGGTTTTGTAAAAGGAATTTGGTGTAGATGTCACTTCTTAACAAGATCAGTAAGAATAAGTTTGTTTTACTATATACACATGAAATAATATTTTTACAGTGTGTTTGCTTAGTGTTTGGTTTTTCTGAGGTTAAATGACACACGTCTAACTAGATAGCGGTTAACATCCTGATGACGGATACATTACATGACAAAGAGCACTTCATTTCCAATTCACTTCAGGTCAAACAAACAGCTCAAACAAACATCAAAAAGACAGACAATGACCCCCTCAGATTCATCCTGTCTGACACAAGCTCTGACATTATCCATAAAAAAATAACACTAATCCCCTCTAAATAATCCTAATCCTGTTGAAAGAAAGGAAAAAAAAGGCAGCATAAATCCTTGAATAAAGATGCATCTGTCAGTGGGGAATGGGGGTGCAGCTATTTAAACAGAGCTGCTATGGAGGCGGATACATGCCACACAGTGTAGAACAATTGGGTGAACAGCTCCCTCATGGCCCATATTCAACCTGGAAGCCATGTGGTACAACAAAGCCTGTTCGTCCTGCTGCCGACCTCCTCTCGCTCTCCCAGCAGCACATTGTTAACACTCAGCAGGTCTCTGTATTGACTTTGTGACCCCACTGTCTGGTGGTGGTCGAGCCACACTATTAGCATCCCTAAAGGGAAAGAAACAGGGAGTCTGCCCAACTTCAGCCAGATTAGAAGGTTGTTGTCAATTTCACAAACAACAAACAACATTTTGGCAGTGGAAGTGTAGTCAGGGGAGTTACACTTTATCATGGACAGTTTGGAATAGTAACACATGGATCAAGCTGGTTACATGGATACAGAAGCACACACAGACATAACCCTACCCTAATCGCAAACAAAGCATTAACCTCAAAATTGAATGACTTACTATTTTGTCCCCACAGCTGACTGCTACTCCCATAGCCTGCCCACACATCAGTGTTCAAATTAAGCTTTTGATGTGCTTATTACATTTAAATGCTGCTCTATCATTAAATAAGTTTGTCAAATAGATTTTATTAGCCCTCTCTAAAGATTTTTTTTGTTTTTGGGTACGTTCTAAATGGATTTTAGTCCAATATTTCCCATTTACCAAAGGTAAACAAGGACTCTGCTTAAAGCATTAAAGAGCTAGCAAAAGGAAAACATAAACAATTTTACAATAGTTCACTGTTGGGAAGCACATGCTAATGTAACAGAATGAGCAAAATGTAGCAGGATTTGAGACGGAGAAAGACAACTCACTCCTTCTCAATCACTGGACATTCATCCACTGGTCAAATGATAACTTGATAGTAGTGCTTGTAGTAACTGAAGAACAGCAATTACTGTATGCTGTTGTCCAGCTACATAATGGCCTCCCGATTTCCTCCATCAGATGGTTTCACACAGGATTTGTGGGATTTAATGTCAGATAATGAAAAATTCAGTCAATGTGTTTACCAAATGTTTCCTTTAAAAGCTCTTTCTTTTAAAATTGGTCTATGGTTGCAAGTTTTACTTCAATATTTACTCTACATTCAGTATATCCAGCTTGTCTCCCCCAGTTTTAATTTGCCAGTCATCTGGCACCCCAGCAAACCTTTAATTCAAACCTACGACAGTATATTTGTGCTAACCCCTGGGGTTAGTTTCAATCCATCAGTGTGAGTGGAACCTCAAGCCAAGTCTGTCTGAGTGTCTGTCTGCATGCTTTTACCACAACATTTGGTGACGAACAGAATTAGGCTTACCAACGGACACTCGCCTATTACACCTTCTCCAGCTTGGGGTGCTCAGTTCCTACTAAACAGCAGTCCGTACTGGTTCTAACTAACAGTTTTGGCCCGGGGAGCTGACTGACAGCCTTAGTATCGCAGGCCATTTGCAGAACACAGCTTAGCTCCTTTATAAGGAAGGACGCACAATAGATGGGTCAGTGCAGGACTGAGAGGCAACTGAGACTTTAAGCTGCCTACTATGACCAAACTGTTGTCCTCAGTGTCTACAATGATAAATGACTATGTCTTTGAGATTGTTGAGGTGGGGCCTAGACCTGTTTGATGAACCAGAAAATGAAATGATTACTATTGGGCATCTATTGACTGCACTGCTGGTGACACTCTTCCATCGTCCCAAAGGTTAATTGGACTTGAACCCAGAAAATCAAGAGGTTAAGCAGGGTCAGTGTGACAGCAGGTCCTTCTGGGAACAGCCCTCTCAAATGGCTGCTAATCAGATTTGTCAAGGGGCTTTCCTTATGATGATGCTTCCATGTGAATCTTTGTTGTTGGTGGAGCACACTAGAGTATTGATTCTCGTATAATAACATTATCTTCACCAACTGCAGGGGGTCAGTTATATTCACTTATTTGCAGACTAGAAAAAGCAGCTTCCCTGCTGCTTTCTTGATATTTCTATTGGTGTTCAGTGATCATCTATTGATGTTTGTGTGTGGCTTCTACTTTACTGATGGATCTCTTAATTCTTACCCTTCAGTTAGGAAGCTGTGTGTGTATGCGCGTAGTGTATTGACAAAGGGAGCTTGGTATAATGTTTGTATGCTATAATCATGAAATTATTATATTAACACATGAAAGCACATGTTGAAATAACCACACAGGCCAGAGTTAATGATCGTAGATTTCCTGTTTACTGAGAAATCACTCAAAATTGCACAGCTTTGTTCATCACTGACAGATGGAAGATCTTGGGAAAACAGATTCAATTGTGTCAAATTTAAAACGTACTGACTTCTGCTCAGAGCAAACGGTCTTCACATATTTTCATGTGATGTTATATACAAAACACAAATACATCTCAAGTGTGTAGTTATATACTGTATAGATGGTTTAAGGTATCCAGCCTTCGCATCTGGCAAGAAGCCTATCTATCCAATTTCATCTCGAATGTACAAATCCTTGCTCCCCCTTCCACTGTACAAACACTCTTCATCCTCCACCTCTCCTCTGTCTGAGCAAATTTAGATGTCTTCTTTTCATTCACTCCACTACCCTTCCTTCCCCTGCCCTTCCAATCCTTGCTTTCCTCCCCTTCTGTCCTCTTGCTGACACATGCACTAAGATTGCTAAGCTTGACAGCTGAATGTGGATGCATTCAGCGCTGCTCTGCCATGTGTGAGGATTCAGTCTGACTGAACTGCCTTGAGATTACTGGTAGAGGCCACAGCTTAATGTCCCCTAACTAGCATTTTAAATTAAATGAATAAGAGTGGGTATAGAGCAATAAGTAAGCTACAGACATTTCTTAACAATATAAAGGCCTGGATGACCTGTAAATTAGATAAAACTAAGGTTATTGTATTTGGTCTTAAAAATCTCAAACACAGAGACTTTTAGTCTGATCAGAAACTTGCTCTGGATGGCATCATGCTGGGAAATGATGCAGTCATTTCTGACCAGGATCTGTCCTTTAAAGCACACATCAGCAAATACCTAAGACAGCCTTCTTTCATCTGTGCAATACATTGCTAAAAGAAGAGTCGTCGTAGTTCATCATTCATTACCCACTTATTATCATACTGATGTAAAAGTTTAGTAAAAAGCCTTTAGTCAATCCAAAAGGCTACAGTGAGATTGTTATATTTAGATAATATATTTATATTAAAATAAAATAGATAATAGTTCAATTTTATTTATATAGCACCAAATCACAGCAACAGTCACCTCAAGGTACTTAAAATCCAGAAGTGCATTGGACAGCATGTGTCACATACATCACATCGGCAGCTGATCTGCAGCTCGTCTCTTTTCTGTAGTTTGTTCTCACAACTGAGAAGAATTTCTCACCACACTTTTCACAAGACTAGACAGTGAAACACACACAGGCGCTGGCAGTCGTGACCCTGCAGCAGTAACAGCAGGGATCAGAGGAGTAAAGGCTAGGGACACCTCACCACACTTTTATTATCAACATTTGAAGTTGATTTATCTATTTAGTTTTTAGTTTTGCAGTAAGATAGCATGGCCACTAGATGACACCATGAGATAACCTCACTTTTTTAAATGTTTTATTTTATTTTCTAAAATTTCATGGGTCGTGTAACAGTAATATTTATACTTAGCACATATGTATTGTGATAGTCTTAAAAGTGGGGTGGCTGTGTTTGTGTTGGTTTGATTTCCAACTTCCTCCAGCCTGCATATTCAAGTGTCCTTTGGCAAGACACTGAACCCCAAATTGCCATTGATGCATTTATCAGTGTGTGATAGATAAAGCACTTAAGAATACAGCATTGTGTGAATGTGACTTTGATGACAAATACCAAAAACACACTATATAAATGTAATTTCCCAATGTTTTGTGTGTCTGTAGTGTACATAGGCATAAAACGTACACTAACATGACAATGCTTTATAACCTACTGTCTGCTGTTATGTGTACATTATATGTATGTATAATGTACACGTATCAGCCACCATCATACAAGCTTGTCTTATATGATGGTGGCTGTACAGAAGCCAACTCATTCTGCACATCAGGTCTCCTCAGCTGGCCAGGCAGTAAGAACAGAACCCGTAATGCTGTTCTTTATTACCACAGCGTTTGTCTCCTCTAGACTAATATGACACATTTCTCTTTACATGTTGCACATATAAGTCCAGTACTGTGAGGAATAGAGTTGCTTTATAGTCACATAGTTCCCAAGTCATCTAGAAAACCAGGAAAGAGAGAGAAAATAATAAAAAGGCAACGTCCCTCTTCTCCTGATTCTTTTTATTTTTCACATTACTATGTGAAAGACCACATTGACTTAAAATCAGTGGCAGTATTCATTTCTTACAGATCATCAATACACCCAGGCAACACAGTAGCATAATTCAAAATAACACACATGAAATAAATATCTGTAAAACAGCATCTTGCATTGACACACACACAAGGTTGGGCATGCAAAACACCTGTACTGGTCATCTCTGCAGCCAGCGTTAGCCCTATACTTTTCTGACCTGTGTGGTAGTCGTGTTCATTTTTATTGTTCTGAAATACAGAACTGAAAAAGGTTGTATCTGACAAACGCCTCAGTTGTGGAAATTAAAGCAATGTATTTATGCAGGAATCTGTGCACACAGGGTGCTTCAGGCGCTTAAGCTCTCCCAATCCCTTTTCCATTCTCTGAATGTGCTGCATATAAAGCAATCCATTAGTCTTAGCTCTGCCAGAGATTTTAAGTGGACACCTGTCCATTAAGACCATCGTTTCAGCAGTAGCTCATCTCTCAAATTATTTGCCCTGAATTAAATGCTCCCAAATGTAATGGAATTCATATTTATAGTATTTTCTCCCCATTTTTGCCATTCACAAATGTTCTTGTTTTATCACTTTGAAAAAAGAAGCTTCTGCTTCATATTAATATTTTGCTCCATGCAGCTTACCAAAAGTCAAGTGATGCACAGTGACTGTCTTGCATTTACGCAAACCAAATATGATGGGAATATTGTCAAAAAAGGCAATAAGAAAAAAATAAAATCAAGAAACACAGCAGGTCCATCGCTAAAGGAAATATGTGTGATTATCTACAGTACAAAACTGATTTTACACACTTTTGTACTTTAAATAATTACAACTCTTTACTCACAGTAACTTGATTCCATATGTTTCTCTGAGCACAAACTTGTAATTTATCCAACAATGTTTCACCATGCACATAAAAAAAAAAATGACTGCATTCTCTTCTGAGTAAAATTAAATTCTTGTAGCAACTATTTTTTTCAGTTTTACTGCAGTTTCAAAGAAATCTGAATTATTTTGGTATATTCAAGTTATTTCTGCATGTAGGTATTTTCAGAATAAATTGAACCACTCAGGAATTCAAATGTCAAATTATTTATGAATTTTGCCTGCGTGTGTGCTGGATTTCAATCACAAATATCTGTACAAGAATTATGATAGTGAAGAGGAAAACAAGCCCATATTTATGGGACATGCTGAGCCTCACTGTTGCCAAAGAAAATATACTGATATTTTAACACTTGTTATGGAGTATCTCCCTCAGCTTCTCTTTTTTGTCTTGTTCTTGAATACATCTTTATGTTTTTGAGGATTTATGTACCTTAATTAACACTGTCAAAAAGGTCTCATGATTCAGTTTTTCATGTAGGAATCATATGTCTGTCAGAAATTCAGATGTTTAAAGTACAAGGGACATTTCACTCACAGTTTAATAAATTGTTCATAAATGAGCATAAAGAACTGCAAATGTATAAGCAGAACTTTAAATGTGGATTTCAACATTTAAACAATGTTATTTTTTCCCTTTGATAAAAATCTGAGTGTGGAAGCAGGAATGAGGTTTGCCCCGATGGAGTTTCAAGTTGAAAATCTGTTGATGAAATGACAGAAAACAATGGCTGCCTTTAAGGAAGAAAAACTCTATACAATAATTTGAAAACCTAGCCATTAGCTGGTTTCACTCAATCCATGCAGAAAATACTGTTCTCAGAACAGGAGTGGTTGAGGGTTAAATTACTGCAGGTGCAAGCTTAGAAATTCCCCATAATAATTTAAATTAAATGATTATGAGTTGGGAGGAAAGCTCAAGACATAGGTGTATGTGTCTGTATATTTGTGTTCGTATACATGTATAGATCAATTGACTCTTTGCATTTTAATCAATGATAAAACATACTGTAGACACCCATGGCCTCATCTCCACAGTGCTGGTGTCGCCTTACCAGGGTCTAAATCAGGAAGGAGTGGCCATGGCTATGATAAGATCGAAGACCTGCTGGTCTCTCCTCTCTCTGCAGGGTTTTCCTTTGAGCACATTATGGCAATGAGTTTGAGGCTTAAAGGGCTGGTGTGTTAGCCTTGTGCCAGAGGCGTAAGCCCCAGCCATTCCATCAAGCCTGAAATTAATTAAACAAAACCCAGCCTCAATCACAAGAGTGCAAGACAACACAGAATGCTAGGGAAAAAAGGGCTTTTTTTTTCTTCAGTTCTGCTTAATGAGTGTGCTATTTGAGGTAAGAGGATGCTCATATTAATATCTTTATTTTTTTACACTTCATGTGTCACACTAACACGACATGAAAGCAACATTTTAATCCCATCGTTCTGTAGTGTGTAGGGACTCTTCCAAAGTAGATAGCTTGGATGAAAGAAAATGAGTAAAAATGCTTTTTACTTGTGTGCCCTGCTGCTTCTAGTGTCTAATGATTTATTCAGAGAAATGTAATCATGGCTTTAATTTCACCACAAAATTAACATTTTGAGAAACATTTTTTATATAAATAAAACATTTTGAGAATGACACAATAAAGCAGAAAAGACAGCGATTTAATCTAATGCTTTAGTTACTCAGTTATTTTGTCCAGTGCACATTCTACTGTCCACTGTGGAAGCTCAACCCACAGACCTTTGAATAATGGCAGGGGGCGGGTATAGTAGGGGGTTGATGGATAGCTGCTAACCACAGCTTCTGAACGCCTCGCAATCCAGGTATAATTAACAGCATCTATTTAAACGAGTGGCGGCTGCCAACAGAGAGCAGAGGGAGGAGGTTCAGACTGTCTAGCCTAGGAGGGATTGTAGCTTTGTAGCCGCTGCAGGATTTGTTTCACCTCTTTGTCTGCTCAGTCAAAGTGGCCTGACAGGCAAAACGTCTCCCAACCTGGTATTGTTATCTGGCTGAAATGGACCCGGTCCAATCGCATGACAAGCTCTGTCGTGGTTCAAATATCCCCTCCCTTTGCTCTTTCTCTTTGAGTGTGATCTGTTTGTTGTGATCATTTACAGTGTACCACACAATATCAGACTATAGCACAAGGTTTCTTTCAACCATTCCCTGAAGCTTAGGAGAAGAAAAGCAATGCTTTGTTAAATTTATTGCAAATTAGTTTAATTGGCATTTGGAAAAGATCCTGTAGTGTAACATATTTTTATTCTTCCATGTATTTTACAGTATAATAATTAGCTTTACAGAAGCTGCCAGGTCTACTTTTATTGTTGTCAAGGCTGGGCTGTCATTGTACAGTATAACATGCCCTGATATAAACTGGAAGCAACTGAATGCTTCCAGCCACGGTTCGCTGTATGAAAGTACAGTTGAGTCAACCTGGTTGCAATCTCCTTCAATTAATCAATGGTATTGTGAGATCTTTAGAGCTAATGGAAGAATTTGGAGAGCCTGTATTAAAAGAAATGAGAGGGATGATGGAGATGTGGGAACTACTTCAATCTTTATTGCCACCTCACACTGTGAACACTTCACAGGTTACCATAGAACCAAATATTACAAAGAACAATTGTAATCAAATCATATACTTTATATGCAGTTCAGAAACTTTTTTTTTCCTGTAGGTGCAGTACAACAGAAAAATTAAATATTGAAAGAGCGCTTTTCTTTCTTCTTTTATATTTGCATGTCAGTTAATGGAGGAGCACAAAGGAGGTTCAGCATGTCCTTTGAACTGATATGTCCTTCTGACTCCATCTGTTGTCCTTGTTTCTTTGTTTGCTTAGATTGATTCCTTTAAAGGTTATAAGTGTATGTTTAAAACCTTCTTTTTATCATGCAGGAAACACTGTTTCATTTGGTCTGAGAGCAGGTGTGTGTGTGCGTGTGTGTGCGTGTGTGTGTGTGTGGGGGGGGTTGAGTGGGGGTGAGGAGAGGGGGTTACGTTTCAAGTTACACACTTGGAAAACAGTTACTTTCAGGTCCTGTTTAGATCCATGATTACCCTCTCTGCACAATCAAAGTAGTTATAATGAAAATGCAACAAATCACCATAGAATCCCCAGTCTTTTGTCTGGGCCACCTTCACCCCACCCCTTCTCTCTACACTGAAAGAATGGCTCTGACATTTCAGCCTGGGAGCAGAGAATAGAGGCAGTTTGTAATGTGTGCAGCCTTGCCTTTTCTTTCTCTCCTTGTAGTAGTACTTAAGTGTCATGTTAAGCCCAAGGCAGGGAAGACTCTCAGTGACCTACTCTGGCTCACAGTTTGTGTTTACTGTATTCTGTGGTGGCTAAAGCGTGAGTGGATCCCCATCTCTTATAAGGATATAAAGCTGAACGGATTGGAGACTCAAATTTCCCCTTCCAGCCAATGTTGGTTTTCCATTGTCTGTGCCTGACAATAGCTTCACATACCCTAGAGCTTGAGTTTCTCTCCTGGTTATTATGCTGCATATCGCCCTCTGTGTGAATGCTGGGTATTTGCAAGCTAATAACAGTGTTGCCCAAAACAGGCCCCTTTGATGGAAGGGGGGNGAGTATAGGGGATTGGGGCAGGTGCCAGGGATGCCACAATGTTGACGTGATTCGTGAGTTAACTGTCACTGGGGGCACCGTCTAAATCTGTTTTTACAAAAGGTGCAGAAAATCATCTTAGTTATCAAGTGTTTCCTCAATGACTAAATGCTGTTCAGAAAATATAAAATCATAAAATATAAAATCATGATGTAAATCATTGAGCT